>VYYT01000034.1:23678-134496 GCA_032988895.1 Colletotrichum kahawae | reverse complement strand
TCGGTAGTGGTTTCAGAAGTCCCTTACGACGTTCCCTCCAGATATGACTACGCCCACAACCATCGCAGTTACAGCAGAAACGCCGTACTAGGTGTGACTGACCGGGCTAGTAGAACCGTCTACTAACTAGCGCGAGGGTGTTATCTCTTCCTAGATAGCCACTAAGCACTGAGTCGTGGGTGCTTTGAACGATATGGGTGCGTAGCGTGTTTGCGTTGTTATCCAGATCTTTGTTACCTAGTACCTAAATCTAATCTCTGAACAGTAGTTGGTTATTATTATTAATCTCGTACTCAGCGATCTGAACTTTTAGCTTAAGGCTTAGGGGGAAGCTTCTTTCTCGTTGTTTTATAGTAGTATAGGCCTACTAGTAGACCTCGTCTTCTCCTTAGGTCTGATCCTAGAGTTACTATAGTTCTATATCGTCAGTGAATATAAGCATCAATAGTGCCACCTCTATACGCTGTATATACGCTAAAGGGAGGGCTACTTCAGGGAGAAGCTGAAGAATCCGGCCTTGTTCGCGTTCGTCCTCTAGAGACGTAGGTACGTCTTATTCACGCCTAGAGAGTACGTCTAGTATTACTGCTTCACTTCCTAGGCGGTACTATATCTCGAAGTTGTACTAAGATAGTTCCTCTACCCATCAGCTTTGTCGTTCTGTAAGCTTTTGCTTCGTTATGAAGTACTTTAGGTTCTTATGGTCTGATAGGATCCTGAAGTGGCCGACACTCTGTAGCTCTGCTCTCTATTCTCTTAGACAGCTCATAATAGCCAGCATCTCTTTGTCGTGGATTAAGTAGTTAAACTGGGCGGCGTTCAGCCGCTGCGAGTGGTATGCTACTGCGTGGCGTCTTCTATGCCTATCTTCTTACGATAGTACTCCTCTAAGGGCGAAGCCTGAGCAGCCAGCTTTAACGTAGGTTGTACGCTCTGGGTCTAGTTAGTGTAGAACAGGCTTAGCTACAAAGATCCTCTTAAGCTCCTGGAATACTGCTTCTTACTCCTTACTTTAGTAGAAGGGGATACTCCTCTTTATAAGAGCTATCAGGGGTCTAGCAATCTCTAAGTATGCTAGGATGAAGATCCGGTAGTAGTTTACAAACCCTAGGAAGCTTCTGACTCCTTTAACCGTCTTTAGCGTAGCCTATTCCTTGATTACCTTCAGCTTCTCAGGATCATAAGAGATGCTTACTCCTGCGGTGATAATAAACCCTAAGTACTTGACTATCTTCATAGAGAACGCATACTTATAAGGGTCTAGCTGGAGCCCTGCAGTGGCAAGCTTCTGTAGTACTAGCTTAACCTTTGCTTCGTGGTCTTGCTGTCAGCTGTTTGAGTAGATCAGTACGTCGTCTATATATGCTATAGCGAAATCGTCTAGGTACTCTCGAAGCACTCCGTTAATGTATCGTTGGAACGTAGCAGGGGCTCCTGTAAGCCTAAAGGGTATAACTAGCTATTCGAATAGCCTATATCTTATCCGGAAAGCTGTCTTATGCTCCTCTCCTTTAGCAATTCGTATCTTATGGAACGCTGCAACTACATCCAGTTTTGTAAACCACTTAGCAGCACTAACAGTGCGTAGCGTCTCTTGGATTAAGGGGAGAGGGTATTGGTTGCGCTTAGTAAGTTCGTTAAGGGCGCGGTAGTCAACATAAAAGCGTATCCCTCCCCCTGGTTTGCGTACGAACAGTACTGGTGCTGATGCCTCTGAGCTGCTAGCGCGGATAAAGCCTTTATCTAGTAGGTCTCATAGGGTCTTATGGAGGACGAGGAGTTCTTCTCGTGACATGCTGTAGAGCGGCCCCCATGGTAGTACCGCCTCGTTACTACTACTATCCTGTTTAATAGGGATCTTATGGTCAACCCCAGGGCGATGCGGTGGAAGGTTGGCAGCTTCGTCAGGTTAGAACAGCTTGTGGAACTCAGCTAGTATAGCTGGCGGAAGGAGGGCCTTTAGATCTGCCTTCTCGGTCTTCTTCGTAAGAGCCTTCTGTATATCTGCTCGGCTGATAGCTTGGACTTCATATCCTGTAGTCTCTCTAGTGCTCTTTCGCACCCTCTTATAGAGCGTTACGAAAGGGGCTCCTGGGAGGAGACGGGCAGCCCTGATCTAGTGCACTCGTTCTGGCTCCTCCTCGCCTTTCAGACGTAGGTCTATGCCGCCTCTCCTATATCGTATCTATTGCGTAGTAGTATCGTATAGGATACGGTTACTCTCTATCTAAGGCTTCCCTAGGAATAGGTCGTTACCAAGGCTACGTACGGTATATGCAAAGATCTTCTTATCATAACCACATAGCTCGAGGTTAAAAATAACTACACCTATTGCCTTCGTAGCGCCTGTAGCGTCGCTAAAGCTGCCTAGTAGCCGCTCATAGCGGTCTACTACTAGTAGGCGGAGCTTACGGGTGAGGTTGTGGTCGATAAGGGCGTATAGGTCGCACCCAGTATCTACTAAGGCGTCTGCTTGAGTGCCCTTGTGTATACGGGTAGTGATCACTGCTGATTTGCTGCTTATATGATGCTTAAACTGCTTCTATTCTATAATATCACTAGGCTTAGCCTCCAACGCCCGACTTTACGGTAGAGTTACTCTTTTCCCGAGCTCTCTTCAGCCTCAGAGCTTCCTAGCTCCTCTATAGGACTCTCGTCGCTGCTCTCTTCTCGCTTCTTAGCTTTCTTAACCTTCGTAAGATAGGAACGCTTTAGCTTAGGACACTATATAGCAATATGGCTGATCTGGTTGCAGTTGAAGCACTTGCGGGTGTCTCTCCCGAGCTGTAGTAGATCTTTAGATGAGGAGCTGTTTCGTCGGTGTCGTGCCCTTACCTTCTCCTTACCCTTAGCGCGGTTAATGCTAGACATCATCATATCTCCTTCTACGTCTCGTTAGCCAGCCTGTAGCGCTTTTGAATAGGATAGGGTGCCCTTATACGCCTATTGAGGTAGGCTTTTAAGCTTGATAGCGAAGTCCTAGGCTTTGAGAAGCTATCTGTGGTAGTCGTCCTTAGGGAGTTTAACATAGATCAGGCCCCTCTTAAAACGAGTACTAAGAGCCCCTTCAAGGAAGGCTATTTTAGCCTTATCTACCCAGTTAGCGCCACTAGCCTCAGCTAGTGTTTACTCGAACCGAGGAAAGAAGGAGGATAGGGACTAATCGTCTCGCTAGCGAAGGGTTCGTAGCGTGGTTACTACGCATAGATCTGTATTTAGGTCCTTATACGTCCGGTTGAGGTACTTTAGGAATTCCATAGAGTCTTTCTGCCTACCTGGACCTCCTGCTGTATAGAAGGTGGCTACCACCTGCTGTAGCCTGTTATTAAGGTAGGAGTTAATAAAGTACCAGATATCAGCATTACTACTAATATATCTTACGTCTAGCTCTATCTTATCGCATATCTGCTAGGACTATGCTACGTAGTCCTTACGCCTTCTTATAAACTTCGGAGGGTTTAGTAGGGGCTTCTTCCGCCCCTCTGCTGCTATCGTTATACTATCGCTCGTTACTTATATAGTCGTATTAGCTATAGATGGTGTCGGTACGCTGCTCGTAAGCGGCGTAGGGGTCGCTCTATCTGTTGATATAAGCCCGTTCAGAGCTGTTAAGAGCTACGTTATCTAGTCCTGAAGAGGATATATACTTACGTTAACTACTTCGTTAACCCTACGGTCAATCTCTACAGTCATCGCGTCGTTTACGCTACTCTCTGGCGAATCCATCGTGTCGCACTTGTGAGGTTTCGTATAGCGTTTTCTCGTTGCGCTACCCTCTAGCGAATCAGTCGTATCGCTCTCGTGAGGTTTCGTATAGCGTCTTCTCGTTGCGCTACCCTCTCGCGAATCGTCGTATCGCTCTCGTGAGGTTTCGTATAGCGTCTTTTGTTATTGAGCTTAGAATATGTAAGGGGCTAGCCCCTAGGCTTGTTCAACGTAGAGGTGCCGTCGATTAACTATTCTAAGCTGAAGAGGAGAAGGACTTTACAGGAGTAGGCGCCTAGCTACGGAGACACGTGGTCGAGCTAGGCGGTGTGCCACGGTAGAATAGTGGATCCGGCGGAGCCGGATCTCGGTAACTGCTCCGGCAAAGCCGGAGATCTCGGCCGGGCTCTAGCCCGTGACAGTATCCAGCTCCTTGACGCTATCAAGCTCCTCCGCCACAGCGACTTCTCCGCCTATCTCAAATTCCTCCGGGACGTCCACATCGAGGGCATCGCCATCAGAAAGCTCTGCGTCTAGCATGGGTTCTTCACTTGCCTCAACATCCTCGCCAGAATCAGGTTCCTCGCTTGTAACGAGTTCCTTGCCCACAACAAGTTCTTTTCCAGGCTCGAATTCCTCTCCCACGACGAGTTCCTCAGCCGTGGCAAGTTCTTCAGTCACATCCACTTCCTTGCCCTTGACTAGTTTCTCGAACACAACGAGCTCTCCCCCCGTGTCAAGTTCCGTATCCTTCACAAGCTTTTCAAACACGACGAGTTCGTCCCTCATATCAGCCTCTCCATCCTCCACGACTTCTACCTCTTCATCTATGAGCTCCACTTCTTCATCCACTGGACCTGGACAAACCTTTTGCCGTACTGGAAACATGATGATCAGAAGGGCCAATGCTTACAAGAAGCGAAATCCGTCTTCCAACTTGCCAGAAACGCTTGAAAGTATGTTTCTATGGATTCAGCCACGTAAAAAGCTTAGTTTCTGGATTAAGTGGCTAAGGCGGTAGGCGCTGGACATACGTACGGCGTCCGAAACCACACAATACAAAAAGATTTCAAGAAGTCAAGCACAACAATGCATATCAGACGACTGTTGGGGACTTTATACTGGTAGTGCGAAGACAGAAGAGTTTTTACCTAGCTGTATCGTCCCATTGTTCTGGTAATTCCAATTTCCACATACATGCATGACAAACTCGATCTAAATTTGCTAAGCATCGCTTTTCGCCGGCGACAGCTGGTTGTCGAATTAAGAAACTCATTCTTTTTATTCATCATCGTCATGATTTTAGTTTGCGTATTGACGTTCTTCACCTTCTTTTCTACCATATCCTAAGATGATGCTAGATACATGTGGTTTTGAATTTCAACCCGGATGACAAAGAGATTATGTTTTGACGCCCAAAGTCTTATGGTATAGGTAGTGGATCAGGCTAATTGTGGGGCCGTCCACAAAACGAGTAACAACTTCTGCAAGGATAATCGTGACAGGTAAGAGAAAGAACTGGACGAGTAAGAACCCTATTTCAAGACCTAGTGGACCATATCGGAGTACTTCTGTTGAAGAAGACAGAGTCCAAACATGCTCGGTACCCTCTATCCTTAGATACTTGGCCGTAGACAATTCTCTAATGCTTCTGTATAGTCCATCGCCAACAACCCATGATACTGGGCCATGTATTAAATAGAGGCCAAATGAGACCCTTCCAAGATGTTGTAATAGTCTAGACTCTGTGATGTGTCTCAGCACGCGTATTGTAGGAACTAGCAAAACAGTAATACAAGCTGCCCAAAAAAGGACAACCCACTTTGGGTCCGATATACACCGCGGCCATAGAACTGACAGAAGACCCCAGCCAGGATGCTCAGATAAGCCTTGAAAATGAGGGACCCCGCCAAGGTATAAGCCAATGATCAGGATTGGCCACCGTAAGTTGTATGCTGTAGGTTTGCAGGCTCTGAGAATCCGAGGCAATTCTGTAGGGGCTAGAAGGCTCAGGTCGCATATTAACATTCCAGCGAGAGGCATCGCACAGTTCCATCCGTCAACGACGTAGAGAAAGTATGCTATCATCGCAGCTTCGACACTGACGCGAAAACCTGTGGATTGTGTGCTGAATGCCATCAAGGTCGAGAATACGACCATTGATGACTTGAATTCCAAAGGAACGGTCCACTTCTGATCGTTGTATCTGAACCACTGCTCGTCAGAGCCCCTGTAAACAAAGGTGTATTGCCTGAATTCCGAGGCCCAGCATCGCACCTCCGCAGACCAATTCCCTTTGGGCTTGAAGCGAGGGATGCCAATTTCGAACACATGCCAGAATGTCAGGAAGGCAAGTGTACGATTTGCAAATGGTAGGTATAGTCTGAGCCATCTTCGGAACAAAGAAGAAGACAGGGTTTTCGCGAAGCCTGAGTAGTTGCGAGAATGGATATGCTGAAGGGGTTTGATCGATATGGAGTAGCCTGAAACGACGACGAAGATGGCGACTGCAATGGCCACCAGTGATCAGAGTTCGTAGTCCAGGCAATGTAGCGAGATGATATTCGTCGTGATAACCAAACGCTCCTTCCAGAACTTGTTGAGAGTCGCAGTGGAACCATAGTATGTGATGATGCCAGTATACCAGAAGTGCTGCAAGTCCTCGAAGCCCATCTAGATATTTGGTGTCTGGAGATTCCTCTCGAAGTGCTCTCCAGGCGATCTGGATACGATCCCTTCTGACAAAGCCATCACGAGAAGCAGCTTGAAGAGTTTCGCTATTCCGGCAGAAAGGAACATACCCAGACAGTAACGACGACGACAGCAACAACGCCTAATAACGATGTATTCAGAGTGCAAAAGTCTAAGTAGAATTCATCAAATTTTCACGGTATCGATGTTCGTCGGAGATGTGAACGTGAAGTACTGATGGGAGCGTTGTTGTGAATTCACCGGGAATTTGTTTGACCCTGAAGATTACCAACGACATTCCCGTTGGCCATATCCGTAGACGGGCTGCTTGGTGAAATGTGGGACGACAACTCCTCCAAGGGTTCTCCGAGGATCGAGGTGGATCATTGCATGATTACACAGTGACCTGAGAAGCAATTAGTACACCTAGAAGTATCTGTTGGATCTGTTGGTTTATATTACACTGTGAAAGACCCATACTTCCGGCATTTACAACTATGTTCTCTTTATCTCCATGTCCCCGCCCTTGCTCTGGAGGAGACGCGACTTCCCACCAGGCCAATACGAGTGCTTCTCATGGGCTGGGTATGTCTAGCATGTCAACTATGTACTTCGAGCAGTGTCTTTGTTGGTCGAGCCCTCCCATGTCCGTTGAAATGCACACAGCTGATTCCGTGGAAACAACGAAGGATTCCACGGTTTCGGTTGGTGCACGCCGTTGGCGGCAAAGCTCTCGAATTTTGCGCACCAGCGCGGCGCGGCATTGAAACTGATGAGGCCTCGTGTCCCCGCAACGGTTACCTGTTATGGCCAGTTTGTACAGTTTGGGAATGACCGTGGTGTAGTGTCACAACATCCATCCATGTCGGTTGCGCAATGCGCCTAGGGTGCGAATCGAATGCTGTTGGGAGGAGACAGCCGGTCCAGATGATTGAACGCTGAGACTTGCGCACTTGCGAAAGCAAACTGCATTTCCGGTGATACAGTTGCAGGTATCGAGAAAATATGGCCGTGCAACCATTGCCCCTGCCTGTAGCCTATCTAGACAAGTCATGGGACTTGAAGTCATATTCCATTCAGACTACCTGTTGACTGGACTGGAGGGATGTGGGTCAACTTCGCCAGCAGAACCTCCCCCCACGTCAACAGCAAACTACCTGGCAGGAAATTTTGAAACTAAGCTTCGTCCCGTTTATTGACGAAAACCTCATTTTCAGTCGCTGATGCTGTCTCTCCTACCTAGGCTCGAATCATCAACATCTACACGAAATGCCATCTCCTTTCGCGCGCTAAAACTGGTCTCTGGTGCAGAGAACTGCACCGGCGGTCCTTACTGGATTGCTTGGATTTATTTTGATTCTATTTCTGCCAACGAGCATTCTGTCTTATCATATGGGAAGCTTTTCTCCGATTGCTTTTGCTCAATCCAGGCTGCAATCAATCCCTCCCCCGTCGAAACATCCAGCTCACGCAGTTGGCCATCGATATGAGACTCAAATCATTTCACAAGATCGTCTCATTATCTATATTCACGAATTCCTGAGCCAAGAAGAAATATCTCATGTTCTTGCGGCCAGGTAATTAAGTCTGTCTTGGTCTATGAGGCTATCAAGCTCACTCGTGGTGTTTAGTGAAGGGCGATTCGAACCATCCAAGGTCTACAACGGCCCAGATCACTTCGTGGATCCCAAAACCCGTATCTCGGAATCGGAAATACTCAAACAGGACGCCATCACACGACGTATCAAAAAAAGAGCGACCTCATTGAGGGGGTGGCGCAATAACACTACCTCCATCGAAGACCTCAAGGTCCAGCGGTACGGCTTCAATTGTTACTACTCCTTTCATTACGACTGGGATAAGATGACTCTTGAGGGAAACCGTGTGGCCACATTCATGGTGTATCTCACCGACTCCTGCACTGGCGGGGGAACCAACTTTCCCCGCATCAACATGCCTGTTGACCAGGGATGGTGTGGTATCATAGACTGCGATGAAAACGAGTTGAGAACGAGTACGAGGGAACTATCTTCGAACCAGTTGCTGGTTCGGCGGTCTACTGGGAGAATATGCATGTCAACTGCAGCTTTCATCGGGTTGTTCGACATGCATCTCTGCCAGTAAAGTCTGGTGAGAAAGTTGGATTGAATATCTGGGTTTGGGATATGGACTGGAGGCCCTTTGAGCAGCCAGTCTGATGCGAATGGTATTCTCATGTATGACGTACTCTAGCAGTTTTATAACCCCCGTCTCTATCACACAATACCCATAAGTAATGTCCAAGAAGCATCCATACGTCCATTAGTGCATGATAAACTACGGACATCTGACTGCAGATGTGCGATTTTGACTCGGTAGAGCAGCAATGCAAACTCCTCATGAAGCTGTGCCATAAATTTCACTCTCACTGTACGCTGCCTGTTTGCATAGCTAAGGTTCAAATGTCACAGTTAACACGGTAGTGACGGACCAGTTTGAGATGATTGCGTTATAACTTCATTTGCTACAAAACCTACCTCAACCAATCTCTCAATCATACTTTTCCTGAGAATTGTGTGAAACACAGTTCGAACTTCCAGCCCGTTACAACCCATACACATGTTGCTAGTCTAAACCATTTCTCGGCTGCTCAGCCATGATTGTTGCCCCCCTTCTCTGCTGCTTTCTTTGCCCTCGAAGCCTTCGATGCCTTCGAATTGGCGGATTCGACTGAATGCCACGAGTCGAGGGACTTCAAACCGTTTGGACCTATGTCACCTCTGTCCTGACGCAGGTGATTCAAGTCGTGATTATAGTCATCCTTTTTTGTATTGACCTCGCCTCTGGATGCCCTTGAGCCGGGGAGAGTTTTTGCGGTTCGCTCCCTCTCCTTCTGCAACTTGCTCTGTTCGGAGCGGTGAGAGTTTAAGGAGTTCTGGCAACTTGTACCACATTTCTTGTCATTTTGTTTGTCGAGGTTGTTGATGTATTTTGCATCGTTTGGCTTCAGTTGATCCCTGTGAAACTTCTTGTCGTCGGCCTGTTTTTGAGCTTTCGAGGGCTTCGTATTTGCCCTTGGCGCAATTGAAAGGAGGTTGTTGGGAGGGGCGTGAGTGGTCTCCTCATCATAGTGCTGATTGGGCATCCCGGCATCTTGATTGTCTAAGCCAGGGACATCAACCACGGCCTCAGCCCTAGGTTGAAGGTCAAGCTCGTCTGTGACTAGGACGTCAGAATCAGTTGGAGAGGTCTTGAGGCTTTTTTCAACTTTACCTTCGTCCCCTGCTTCGATATTAACAGCGCTGTAACCCGTGCCATGTCTGAATATTGGCGACCAGGTTTTGGAGAGATCGGGGGAGAGATCGGGGGAGACGACAATGGAACGTGCGGCTACAGAAGCTGCAAGAGTCTCCAAGAGGACGATGGTAGCGAAGAACATGTTGTAGAACCGGCTTTCACCTGGTCATGAGATAACAATGTAAGGTAGCAGAGTGCTAAGATACCTTGCAGAGAGAGGGGAGCAATTAGACAGCATCAAGTGGATTCAATGCTGTTTAAATTTGTTATAACGAACTTCCTTTCGGTCAAGTTGAACAAAGATAAGCTTCATTTGATGCATGACTCGCTCTAAGCAAATATGGAAAGAAGATTCATCTTAGCGCCGATATTGAGTTAAGCTAGCCCTGAGAGCTTTTGTGTTGTTCCTTACATAGAGTTAAGCTAGAGCAGTGAGGACAAAATGCGGCATTTATAACGAGCAAAATTTGCTGAAATAGCATATCCAGGAAGAAAATCAGTTCCCTAGCAAACTTTCATGCGGCGGTAGAGTGACTGGTCTCGCCCGCTCAGGGCCAAAAGCTTGAGGGGTGAGCTGGTATTTGAGAAGACCATGGAAGCTAAGATAGGCAAATTACCCCTCTCCATCCCTTCGTTCACCAATGATCCTCGCTGCCTCAATTCTCCGCAGTACGCCCCTAGGCCGTCCACATCACAGAATTCAACTAGATCCCTACACTCACTCCGCACACCATCGATACCATCACAGACAAGCGAGGACACACCACGTAAGATATGACGCGGTCGATAACTTTGTAAGTGGTGGGCTGGTCTGCCATTGCGCCGAGCAGGCGATAATTAAACCGATAGATCCGAACGTGGGGTCCTGATCGATGACTTGGAGCTTGGTTTTCGCTGCAGTGGGGTTCATGGATGTGCGGGGGATTTCCGATGTGAACCTCAGGCTTTTATCACCCCGCAGACAGGAAAGGGATATCAACCCGACGCCTGTCGACAGATCAGTAAGCGAATCTGGATTTCTTGGTCGGCCGTTGAAAAACGGCCGTCGGAAATCCAGATCAGTAGTTAAGCTTGAACTCTTAATTTAAGCCTTACAAGTCATATGGCCTCAACTGTGAGCTTATGATTTTTGCATGATGCTAGTACAACACGAGTTTACGGGCACTTAACCGGGAACTTCTTAACAATGACTACTTCCTGAATACTGCAATTTAATTTTCAGGCAAGAACATGCGGACCGGCGTGGTGTAGTGACATACCCATGGCAAGGCCTCTAGCGCCCAGAGGTCGCTAGTTCAATTACAGCCACCGGCACACCAAATCCATGCTTCATGAATCTGTGGCCTATAACGACGGCCGGCTCGCGCTGCTCACCCTGATTGCGAGATCTTAGGGCGGCGGATAATCTAGCTGTACGCCAGCAATGGATCATGTGCATATTTAGCATTGAAAGGATTGCTTCCAGTGTAGAAAGCAGCTCTTAAAACGAGGAAGGTGTTCTAAGCTGCGTGATAGCTCCTCGCAGCTGACTTTAACCCAAGGGACATTCAAACACGTGTAGGTGGGGATACAAGTTGAATTATTGACGAAATCTAAGATTGGCCAGGTCGCGGCCGCATCTACGAGAACAGAAGCTGCTCCATTTTCTTGAGTGCCCATTGTTGACATCTTTCGTTACAATCGGAATTCAATGTGCACTCTTTTCCACCGATCAAGTTGCAATCTCCAAGTCCACGCAGGCTAAGCTGTCATGTGTCGGTTGCTCACAAAGAGTTACTCCTCGTCGACTGGGATCGCTCGGCGATCGCCAGAGGGTGAGTTGGGGGCTTCATTTGCCAGTTTGCCGTCGGTATCAATGGATATTGCGTAACCTACGACCGTGGAACTCGTTCCTAGAGCGGGCCTCAAGGTCAGCCAGCCTGACCACCTCAGGGGTGGCGAGGATAAGGCTGAAGCCGCTCAAGATGGCGAAGAGGGTGAAGGTCTTGGAGGCACGGATGATCTCAGGGTCTTATATATCGAACGAAATGTTCGTGTCCCAATACTTCCGAGACTTCGATATGATCTGTTAGGCTTCGAATAAGATGTTAGTTTCTCAGTTGCCGCCCTGAGCCAGCATCTATCTCGACTGCCAATGGACCACAGTCTGGGGTGGTTGCAACTCCTTCACTGAGCACACATTGTATGATACGACTTCAAGCTGAGAGCGAAAAAAAGGTATGTCTGGACCCGAAGTTCCACGTACCGTCTCTGTTTTGGGGAATTCGTGGCCGATCTCTCTCAGAGACAAATGCAGGGGAGTGCGCCGTATCACCAATAGGCAGTACGGCGACCGAATTGAACCGCGCGCATAAACTGAAATGGAAACTTGTGAGTCGAATTGCAACGCAAACCTCCTGGCACTAATAATGATGCCTGCCCTTACCAGACCTTCGTATCCACAAAAGCCGCTGTCGCTGACCGCGTTGGGCCTTGGCAAACAGTACATCCAGGTCCATATTGTCTTCACTAGGGCCTTTTGCAATTCTGTAAGCATAATAATGCGGCGTGAATATGAGAAAGGACACCAGCAATCGTTGACACATGCATTTTACCAAGAATTTACTCCTTGTCGTCTCCTATGTGAGAAGGTGATCTTCACATACACCAACGACCAAACATGCTTAAGGCAGCACAGGGTGATACAACACAAGCCCTTGTGGCTCAAGCCCTATTCAGGTCCAAACTTCAACTTGAAGAGTGTTCGGTTCGCCACATTATCGCTCTTGAAACGCGAGGTTAGCAAGGATAGCGAAGATAAGCCAATTCAAACTTGCAGCTAGCCCAATCAAATATCATGCGGTCTCAATGGGACCACTCAATGTTAGATTTGCATGCTTTCGGGCGGGGTAGATGAAAGGAGTCTGCTGTTGCATAGAATATTGATGCACAAACGCGGCGTTGAGAGTGATTCACGGTCAACAAACTTCCATCTAGATATTCTCCTTGCCGCTGTAAGCGTGAGCAGTAGTAAGTGTATCTTCTTGGTACAGTGTTTTCGTGAATTTCAACAAGTTTAACGGGTCCTAAGATGACCCTGCTGTGGGATCCATTCGAGAAACGTAGGTTACTGGCCTTTGCTGGATGGGTTGTAGAAAGACTGCTCCCCGACAGACTCACGATGCTTATCATGCCTCCGAGAAGACAATGAATTCAGAAATCAGAGCGGCCAGTCCATTTGAAAGCGGAATATCTAGATGGAGACGTTCATTTGTTTCCTCCGACAATTGGAGAGTCGGGGCAATAGTAGCTAAACATGTTCAAACCAATCTTCTGCCGTGAATGAACAGGTAATCCAACGTGTAACACACGATAGTCTCCGCTGCCGTTCATGTGCATATTGTTCCAGAAGATGGCAGTCCCCTTCTTGGGCTTCACCAGAGGGCCCATACCCGTGTCCGTCCTGGAAAACTTATCGCCATCCGCATCCGAAGCCACACCTTTGATATCCGGGAAATACGTTTCGCCTCCGGTGCAATTGTCTCCTAGGTACGCGAAGACAGTACCCAACCGGTTGTGCGGTCGATTCGGGATATGTTCTAGATATATCTCTTCCGCAAGTTTATAAAACCAGTCGTAATGGAGCCTGAACCTCTCACTGACATCATACGTTACTAGTTGGAGCGGCTCGATATCGATGTGTTGGATGTTTCCGAGGAAGCTTCGCATGCGGGCGGTGAGAACAGTTGATGGGGTTCAGATCACGAATTGGCCCCATTTCGGACTCGTCTGGCATAGACAATTTCGGAAACACAGCCGCCAGAATCAAAGCCAGCAATGGCAATAGCACTGCAAACATGCCATAGTTTTCAAGCGCTTGTGGAATCTTCTGCCTGAGCTTTGGGGAAACTTAGCCTTCCCGTTTGATGCCAGACCTTGTAATTCCGAACATGGGAATCTTTGCTTACCAAAACAGATTGACCTTGAGCAGAGTGTGAGTCCATGTTTCGTTCTTTGAAGGAAGCGTCCACTCATACGGGGTTCAACGGGTATTGGGAGATCAGTTCGTCGAGAAAGAATCTCCAGAAGTTTCTGTTGGCATGGCCAACTCTTGAGGAGCAACTCAATGTCACAAAAGATATCGCACCTAATCCCAATACACAGAGAATCTCCGCCCTCACGGACCCGTTCCGAAGGGCCTTTTTGACCCGTTCCGAAGGGCCTTCTTGACCCGTGTGCGCAGGGGGGGCATACGCCCACGGGCGCTAGAGCAAATGCTGACAGGGGCTACGTGAGGGTGATTCACCGGTAGACAGTGCACATGGCCAATGGCACAAGTTCCCAGACATCAAACTACCTCGCACTGTTGTTTGTGTTTAGCGCGCATGTCTAATGCGCAATCGGGTATGTTGGAGGGCAGTTGACTATGCGAAAACAAAGAGTGCAGTGGGAGATTAGTGGCACCATGAAAAAGCCTGCACCGATTGGTTTGTGCCCTCATCTCAGCGTGCATATTTTTTTTTAGCTTTCTGGTGATCATGCGCAAAAACGGCGAAGGCAGGCTTGAAAACCTAACTGCCGGCCTCATGCCATGCCAAGTGTTGATGTTGATGAAGTAGGATTGAGGCACAGGCTACAGCTGCAAATGGCAAACATGGCGGCTTCGGTATGGAACGTACACTTGGCAATACGGAAGGCTTGTATGCTATTAACACTTCATCTTCGTTGATCTGCCCGTTCGCCTGCACATTATCGCCGCTTGCCCGCCGCAGGAATAGCTTTTGCGAATTTCAGAATATGGATGGTTGTAGAGTTTGAAAATTGAGAATTCTTCCATTTTAAAGAAGAGAAATTTAGTATCAGACAGTGCCTCTGATGTACAGATCAGGTCTAGACATTCCACGGCATACACAGTCCGGTGTTGGGGTCGGGAACTTGTTTGGGCCCATGGATGCAGTCAACGTCCTTCCTCCCCCAACATGTAGCGCCCTTGAAATTGTCCCATGCCACGAATGTCCCCTTATATCTTGACACCCATGCCACGAATGTCCCCTTATATCTTGACCGGACATTGTTCCATGCACGCCATACCCTTAGGTCGCCTCTGTAGAGTTGTAGACTAGCAGGGCACGACGTGTCGCCTTCAACCACCGAAGGGCTTCCCTCGGCCCATCCCGCGCAGTCCGGTCCCAGAATGAGACTTACGCCCTGAGAGGCTACAGCAAGAGCGTCAGTCGGGTCCTTGGCGCACACTGATGTGCCACAGCCAACTTGAAGGCAGTCGGAGCTGCCATCGTCGTCGTGGTAGGCGTCTCGAGCTGTCAGCTTCGTTGGGTCGATAGCGGTCGCATTGCAAAGATGCAAGAAAGCCAGGGAGACTAATATGATTCTGGCCACTTTTTGTTAGCAGAGAATATCTTTCGCTCGTGAAACGTCAAATAGTCCGGGAGAGCCTTACAACTGGAACGTAGACAACATGGTAAGTCTTTTCTGTGTTTTTCAAGCAAAAGAGACACAATCAGAGGAGATAAGACAGAAACAGGAACGTCCGCCATTTCACTTAATTTGACCCTAGGCTTCGTTGACATTGTGTGTCTACCAATTCTCTTGCTTTTCATCGGCAAAACCGAGCATTTGCGCAATATTGTTTCTCATAATTTGTCAAGGTTTTCCGGTTACCAAATCAATACGCCACTTTTGTCTTGATTCATTGCTAGACTGGAGTACTGTGAAGCGAAGACCCACGGAGGCCAAGAATTACAGTATTTGCATGACCTGACCCCCCGATGGTCGATGCCCAGGCGCCGGTTCGCTTGTGCAGTGCATTGACTCTACAGATTGGTCCGAGAGATGTTGTTGTAACCGACAGCCAACGGCAATGCAAGGTTACGTCGTAAGAGGTTTGAAAACTTCGTCTGCTATCTGAATGGATGTTTGTTGCGGAGCCGCAATCGAATGATTGGCTAGCATTTACGCCGAGGATATGAAGATCTTAAGATCTAATCTCATCTGATTGAGTTTTCGGATGTGTCCGTTACTGAGTGATGTTATGAGGAAGTTTCTTACCGAAGTTTCTTACCCGAGGAACCCGAATTCCCCGGATTTGAATATTTTGGTAGCTTTTTCCTGAAAGATCGACAGCGACGACGAGGGTTACTCCTTGTTCCAGTAACAGAGACTGAAGTGGCTTTCAGCGACCCAATTCCAGTACAGACACAATGCAGGCGTTAAATCATGTAGTCAGGCCGTCATTACACACAATGATTTTCCTGTCAACCATGTTCTGGCCAGCTCTCATCTTTCTTTGACTCCTCAGTTATTATTTCATCATGCAGTTGACGCGCCTCATTATTTGGTGCGCCTCAGTCACAGCTGTCGCTGCGATAGTGGACTGGAGGACGGCAACTTGCTCAGGCACCACCGTCGATGCAAAAGCCCTTCCCAACGAAAGGTGGGCCGCAGCAGGTGCCACTGAGGCTCTACGTGAGGTACTTGACGAGTGGAAGAAATACAACTCTGGCCCAAATGAAGTCAAATTCGAATTCAGCCAGTTTGTGTCCTGGTATTTTGGCGGCCCGGAGATGTGGAGGTGCTCCAAGTTACTGGATGTGCCTTGTTCTACATCGTTGACTTGCGAGGCAACGAAGTATCCTGCCGGTTATCTGATTCTCAACTCCTTCTCCAAGCTTCATCAAGTAAGCTGCTGTCCTCTAACACTTTCTCAACTGCGGGAAATCGAATGAATTGGTGCTGACCAGAAGCACAAGTTTCATCGAAGATACTATGAAGCTCTCGATCAAGCACAAATTGACATCCAGTCTGAGATGGATCTCTTCGCTGAAAAGTTCTCGGTGGCACCCAAGGAGAGTGACTCTACCGCTAGGATGCAAAGAATCATGCTCAATGTACTTTATGGAGTTGTCGGCATCGCACAGTCCTACACAAACAATATTTGTGAGTACTCTTCCTTCAATCGCAACAAACATGTTTCAATTGTATCGAGCATCCATACTTATTTTTTGCCAGTCGTCTATTCGACGATGTTCCAAGGCTTCCTTACGCAAACAATGCGTTCCCAGATTACGACTACTAGTAGTTACACCATTTTCACTGGCTGGGCAGTCGGCAAAGATTATCTTCTTCCGTAAGTAGCCCACCAGCAAAGCCAGAGAGCAATATCAGCCAGGAGATTAACACTGACCAAACTGAAACAGTGGCGGCCAGGCCACACCTGCTTACGGCACATTATCTGCCACTATGGGTGACGTTTTCGACGCCTGGAAGGCGGCCGAGACAGAGTACCTCAAGATCATCTTCACACCGCAAGATAATGATACCACGGAATACATCATTGCAGCGCTTGACAATGGCTTAATGTCCGCCGCGCCTGATGACATTGATTTCAGAGAAATGTCGAAAGTAATCAAGAAGCTGTTCTACCCCAACCTGATGCTGGCCGCATGGCAAGGTACACCTTCAGCTCGTAGGCCCTTTATCCTGTGGGTTACACATCACTGATCACTGCGTCTTTTCTTTGCTGACGAAAGTACAGGAAAACAAACCTTCCTTGCAAGATGGGCAAGGGTGAGAGAGATGACGCTCTCTGGCCATTCCTGCCTGCAGACGATCATGAGAGAGCTGCCGCATGTTATAATGGCGCCTTGTTCTACCTGCTTGATATTAGAAGCGAGGGGGTGGATTTAAGCATAGGTCAGCCCTCTATAAAGCCCAGTGAGAACAACCCTCTCACGGCCCTCTTTGGTATTGATACCATGGATGGAAAACAATGGGGAGGTGTGACCAAGGAGGACATTGTGGCTGCAGTCTACGGCGGATGGCTTGAGGGTGGTCGAATGAACAACAACTTCAGTCCAGACTACACCAACATCCAGCCGAGCGAGGGTTCGCCGCTGTGGTTTGGCAATGGTATCAGGATTCCAGGGTATGTAAAATGCCTCTCTGCAACAACCTGTACACGATTATGGCCAACGTTGCTGTTGGTAAGCCGGAGAGCGACCCATCATGGCCTTGCGCCTCGCTGCCTGTCGTCAAGCCGTCATAGGGGTTATTGAAGAAGAGCACTCGGCAGCTGTTGTGTAACATTGGCAATACCTTCATACCCACCTCAGAGTCTTAGTCTTAGCTTGGTTTTCAAAATAATCAGAAGTAAATGCTGGTCTATAGGAAATGCGTTCACGTGTCACGTCGACATTTGTTTAAGCTTTCTTGTTTGGCAAATGTAGGATAATCAATGCTACGGGCTGTGCTTTCCCAAAGTAACTTTTTCCGGTTGTGGAACTACACAGCGACGACTAGTTCGTGGAGTAGAAGATGAGTTTCGTTGGTCAACTCAACGAAACTTTGGGGCTGAATCCTTCTGCTTTGCCCGGCTCTGGTGTGATGACGCCGAATCTGACGCTTTCCATTCCATGGACTGAGACATGTCAGCCCTCTCCTCGGCCCTTCTCCCGAGAGGCTGCTTATGCGATATGATGTTCCGGAAGTAGTAAAACCTTACCCCGACTTTCCTCACGGATAAAACGTTCAAGCCTCCCGCAAGCCACTGGAGCCTTGGCCGAGATTCCTGAAAGCGACTTCGTTGGCACTTTGTTAGCCGGCATGTTAGGGCGGTTTACGTTGCGTGGAAGTCATACAGAATGTAGAGCAGTTTGCTTCTTCGAGACATATCCGTCATTCATGTGCCCGCCAAGGGAGCGAATGGCTATTCTGTCTTACGCCCGTGATCATGGCGTTGAGGCTGGCACTTGGCGAGGCATATACGACCTGCCGACACCCGGCCGCTACCCAATAGGGTCAAAGGGATGGAATCATGAGTTATGTTGCCATGTTTGTGAAAACGCCACCTCTATGCCACTACATATAACTACCTTGTGAGATATAAGTGTGACACCTATAAAGCCAAGCAGGTACCCACCAGAAAAAAACAGATCATCACAAACACAGCATCAATACCATCATAATCCCTTCAGTCTAATAACCGCGCTTCGTACAAAATGCAGTTCTCATCAGTTGTTCTCACTCTCTTTGCTGCCGCGGTCAATATCCAGGCCTCACCCCTTGCAGACCGCCAAATTCCAGGAGGGCCCAACGCCGACTGCTGCGGCTGTGACTTCAACAACAAGTCCCATGTCTGCACGGTCCCTCCTCCAGGCGGCTGCTTTACCGCTACCGTCATCTGCCCCTTCAACCCGAACCCTGAAACCGAGGAGATGTGCTGCTGCTGCGACCCAAGCATCCCCGCCATGAGGTGTAAGCCAGTCGCCAAAAACCAATGCTTCTGTCCAGCAGTGGCGTGTCCTTTCTCATGGGATCCCATCTTCTTGCCTGCAAGCTCTCAAGTCTCGGCCTCCTCCTAAGCGTTCACAATATCTGGCAAGCTTTGAAAGAATGCAGCAAATTCTCGTTGTGGTTCATCATTCCTTGGGTACGAATACTTTGAGACAGTCCTTTCGGAATTTTGGTTCATCTCTTCGCAAGGCTGGCTTGGTGGTCGGTTTGTAGGGCAACAGTCCTCGAAGATTGGTCAGCTGTTGGTTTCGGTTCACCGCGAAATAGTGTATAAATTTCCTTCTTGGCTGGCTCATTGTTGTGGATGTCCTTGTATCGAAGAAGTATTACGTCGAGCTGTCATCTAATGCAAAATCGTCCTCCTTGATTGCAATTGCTTTCAATGGCAAGCTAACTTCATTCTTCAGCTCACAGCTGGTAGAATTGAAGAGCCGTACTTGTAGGAGTAGACGTTTAATCCCCTAAATAGCCCTCAGGTGTACAAGTCTGTTGAACTGATGTCTGGGAGACGTCTGGCTCACAATGAGTTCTTCAGACCAAAGGAAGGATGTTGAAAAGGTTGATCCAATCCGTAGCTATCACTTGTACGTACGCAGAAGCACTTGGGAAGGCATCCTCAATGTCTGGCTGCCAAAATGGAAGACATATCACACTGGGTGACACCCAGTCCCTTTTGGCCTTATTCTGCACAATATCATGTGGGCGGTCGAGGCGCAAAAGGTTGATCGTGAGGGCTCCTAAAACCCCACTACTTCGGCAACAAAGGTTGTGGTGATCCCTATCCGGTCACTTGCCGCCCACTTCATACGCCCTACATCCAGATTCCGACGTTACCGATATTTCCAAGACTTCAGTAATCAACGGTGGCTTGGCATATTATGCCAAGTTGGCAGGATCAGCATTTGGACGGTTTATACGAGCCATCTCTCAAATAGGCAACGGTGGTGAAAGGCGTGAGACATCCTCTCATCATTACCGCGGATCAGATTGGTTACCTGGTAGCACCAGATAACCGATCGCTATATAAACAGGATTACCTTGCCAGTTGTACGTGATGTGGACTTTCACCTCAACACTCTTGCTCCATGTCTCTATAGCCTTTAGCCTTCCCCCTCATTTTCTCCGTACCCAAGCACAGTTTTACATCATCAACGCCATGCAGCTTTCAAAGTTTGTTGTCGCTACCATTGCCGTCGCGGGGAACATTCAAGCTGCAAGCCTTGCAGGCCGTCAAGACTTTTGGCCAGACGCAGACTGCTGTAGCTGCAGCTATGACATTGAAGGATGGATCTGCAAAGTTCCTGGCGCAGATGGCTGCAGTGCTATACCGGATACTCGCTGTCCTTTCAGACCCAACAACGAACAGACGCTGTGCTGCTGCTGCGATCCTACTCCGGGGGACGAGTCAACGAAGTGCTCGCTCGTTGATCGAGATGCGGGTTGCAACTGTCCCGAAGTCAGATGTCTTCACAACTTCGGCAAATACATGCTTCCACCCTGGGTCCAGGGTTGATACTGGATGGCAGAAAAGTGGCGTCTTCAAAGCCACAGGTCGAAACTGCAAAGGAGTGGTATTTTGACCGGTCAAGTTTAGTTTATTGTCGAGGAAGCCGGTAACATAGGCTGGCCTTCTATCTCGTAGAGCGAGCTGCGTATTGGATATTCAATGTAAACACCGTCTTCTATATAAACTGTCCAAATGGATCCCAACGATCTCCCGTCAGTCAACCGGTCATACTGCATGGAAACATCCACGTTTCCTACCTGCGTTGCTTCTTCGCGCTGTGACGATGTCTTCTAAGCTTATGATGTTCAGACTCATAGCCTTCGGCGTTTTGAAATGTACATGCTGGTTGTAAGATATTTACTGTGCAATCCATAGATATTGAAGTTCATGCTTGAATCTTATGAAAACACTGTGCAGATTCCATTGGGCTCACCATTCATGATTGTTATTCTCGCCGGACGGATCGAATGTCACACACTGTTTTGTGTACGACTTTGATTTGCTCATTTGGGTTAGATCTTACTCAGCCTGTAAATCATAAGTTGAGTGTATGACAAAAGCCTTAGTAGCCTATAGGTTAACCGGTGCTGAAGGATTCCAAGGGGGCAGTGCTCGAGGCTTTCAAGACATGAACTCCCGACCGACCTCGGCCTCAAGGACTTCGGCAGTAAAGTCGACGGATCAGGTGATTCGTTATAATGCGATCGTTGTCAGCGGACTATTACACGAAATTGACAAATCCAGTAAAATGAATCAAGTAGCTCAATCTGGGCACTTGTGGGACTTCCAGAAGGGGGGGAGGGGTCAGTCTTTTCAAGAAGCTATATAAACCCGAGAAAGCGTGGCAATCCATAGAGATTGAACATCAACAAACACAGCTCATCACAACCATACCCTCCACCGAAGGATTTCCCTCTCCCCCAGCCAAATTGAACAGCGCTCCGACATCATGCATTTCTCACGTATCATTCTCGCCATCACTGCTGCTCCTAGCAGCATTCAAGCCTCCACCATCGCAGGCCGTCAAACTGCGGTCAAGCCAGACGCAGACTGCTGTACTTGCGACTATGGCCTCGAAGTCATCACCTGCAAAGTCTCGGACGCACCTATCTGCAATGTTCCCGATACCCGCTGCCCATACCGACCCAGGCAGACGGAAGAACTTTGCTGTTGCTGCGACCCGAACCCGAATGAGCCTGCCATGAAGTGTGTGGCTCAGGAGAAAGATGCAGGTTGCTTTTGTCCGGCAGTTGTATGCCCTTTCAACTTCAATGAGTCCATGCTTCCGAGTTGGTTTCAGACCTGACCTGCGTCGTCATCAACCAGCGAAATTATACTAGGCACGGGGGGGTCCCTTCGATAATGTTGCACCGCACTAAGGTATGGTCGCTTGAGGCTCAGTAGCAGAAAAGATGGGACGGTTCTAGACAACGGTGGAAGGCTAAAATATATGCAAATATCACGCAAAGAGATGAATACATCTAAGTCACTATCTAAGATTTTGCTCCCGATTCATTCGTCTCTATTAATAATGCGTTGATCATGTTCATATCCTTGATTACTACGCTCGTTTATTGCAAATCGGTGTTCGGGACTGTAACGTCTGACATCTCGTATTTTTTTGACTGTGGTGACTGTTTTGAGCCTCATGATATTGGCCTGCCATGCGCAAACCAGATTAAATTGCACAATTCATCAGTCTATCTGCCCAGTACTGAGTTTGCAAAGTAACTGACATGCTTTCTGCCCATGCAACAACCATGGTCTTGCCCAAGTTACTCAACACAGGCCCACGAGTTCTCGTCTTTGTAATCTCCGCCTTGAAAGATGTTGCGACGCGGCCATCTGCAGTGCCTACGCTTGAAATCGACTCCTGCGCTCCGTGTGCCATTGACAAACGCAGTGCCCAGGATACTCTCGGGAGCGATCCCCTCTTCCACCCAGCGGACGATTGCCATGAGGACGTTCTGCTCGGGTTCAAGGCCTGCATTGCTCTGTGCCTGGTTGCCGATGAAGGTAGCACCTAGACCGCCGCCGCAATGGGCCATGCCCGAAATACGGAAGAAGCGATAGAACTCGTCGAGGGCTGAAGGCTCGAGGCCCATGGTCTTTGAAACGTGCTCATAGTACCTGGGGGAGTTGTCGCTCGAAATCGTCCCGTCGACCAGACCGTGGTAATGCAGGAGCTTGCCGCCCCGTCCCTGGAAGCGAGAGAGATCGCCGTCAAAGGTCTCGATGTTGAAGAGGTTCAACGTAGAAGAAGTAACGTAGTCCTCGGGCTTGAGGGTCATGGGATCCCAGTTGGAGTCGTTGAAGATGGCGTATTTGAACCAGTCCGCGGCACCGAAAGGCTGACCTGTGAAGTAGGTTTGAGGAGCACCGGTGAGCTCGGCGCCGGGCTGCATCCGAGGATAGACCAGGCTACCGGCGGCATCAAGCAGGGGTGAATAGACAGCTCGGAGGGTTTCGACTTGCTTCTGGGAAAGGCAGTCCGTCGAGTTAGATACCTCGCAGAGCAGACCGTCCGGCTTGTAGTCGTACAAGTCAGGCGATTCAAGAATGCCGTCGGCAACGCCATCGAGCTCGTCGCACTGCTTGAGAATGTCGTCGTGGATTGTGGGCCACATCGTCATCGGGATGAAGGTATCAGCCCCTTCAAGGCCGGTGAGGGGAAGGAAGTGGCAGGACCACGAGGTAAGGTTGTTGAAAGAGAACGCGGGGGCACCAGCGACAATGCCGTCAAAGTCCTCGGGGAATGCTTGTGCTTCCTTCATGCCTTGACGGCCACCGGTTGAGCAGCCCAGGTAATAGCTTTTCGTGTGAGCTTTTCCATAGAACGACTTGCTGATATCCTTTCCGACGACGACGCCCGTGTGGAGCGCTCGGTAGGCGAAATCCTCGATCACCTCGGGATTGTTCAAAAATGAAGCGCCGCTCGCCCCATCATGGCCGTTGTTGGTAGCGACAGCAGCAAAGCCCAAGGAGCTAGCGTAGTCGAGATCCTCATATTGAATACAACCACCCAGGCCACCATTCCCGGTGCTGAGGAAGCGGCCAGTCCAGTTTTGAGGAAGCCAGGCCTCGAACTTGAGGCCGGATCGATCCGAAGTGGCGATCTGAGCTGTAAGACGGCACAGATCCGCCGAGACGGTTTGGGAGGGGCGAGAACAGCTAGCATCAGCATTCGGGAATTGCAGCGTAGTTCCCGCGGCGACGAACTCTGTCGAGACAGAAGCGGCTCCCGGAATAGTAGTGGCGTTGGCGAAAGAAAGGCATTGTTGACGGAAAGTCAATGTGCTGTTAAGAGGACTGGCTGCCAGTCCTTGGGCTAGGACGCTGAGTAGAACGAGAGACAGCATCCTGAACGATAGTAGTAATGACTGTGAGATGAATGGATCGGAATAATGAGGGTCTTCGAGCTGATGATCGACATAAAAGCTGTCAACCGGTTGCAGGTTGCCGCCGGTGTATATAAACTTCCAGCCGTTAAGGCTGTATTCATCAGACACCGGGCCGAATGATATGGCCATGAAGGACGATGCCCCATTTTCGGGGAAACCGACTCTTGGCATGCCTCTCATGGTACCACAGCCAGTTCCTCGTCATCGCGCATTTCAAGTGCGCCAGGCCATTTGCCCTGCCCATCCCGTCGGCTACCTTGGAGACCAAGCCACAAGAGTGCCCACTTGTGAGCCAAATTCAGAATATCCAAACTTGTCGAGGAAAATATCACTCGGCGTGTGTGAGTTCCTGCGGCCCGTACCGGGGGCATTGCGTCATATGTCAGCCGACGGGATACCTGATCAGAAGTGCTGTGTATGGGCTTCAACGGGGAAAGCTTGATGGGGCAGGTGGCACCGATAGGTGGTCTTCCAGGATTGATAATCAAGGAAAGGACTTGAAAGGTGTTGACAGCCTACCTAAGTATGTATTCACCAGAAAACATTGGCCAAATGATGAAAGGTACAGTCATGTCGCCGAGGAAAGGATAGTCTGAACTGAGACTGTATTCCGGGCTTTTTCATATCAAGTTGTCTTCAATAAGAAGTCTTACTGGAAATGTTGAGAATGGTATTCGGACTCTCAACATCAAGCAGTGAAGGCGGCTAAACTCTCTGCCCTCAGTCAGTCTGCGTGAAAGGCCGTGGGTACATGCGCATCGGGTCTTTTTTAGACCCGTGAGATCGTGCTAGAGGCCTGTACCCCAGCATAAATGGGGAGATCCTTCAAGGATGTTTAACCTCACTGACACAAGCTTAAATTCCGCCTGCATTGCCGCCGGCATGTCAGCCTTTTTCGGGAGTCCCCGGCAGCGGATTTCCGTGGGTCACTACGCCCCGTAACATTGTAGTGCGGAAATTACCATTCTGTAATTGTAAGGCATAAAGGGGGTGTCAGCCACCTGCAGATGGGCGATCGACACGGATATGGACCGTCGTTAAGGGCAAGTCCTTGCTATCTCGCTTTCGCAATGCCGTGTCATTGGGCCAGTCTTAGAAACACTACGTTTAGCACGCGATACAGTTTGTCTCATCTTTACGCCAGGGCAGAAATGAACAACGTACAGATTTTAAAAGACCACGTAGGTGGCGTTAAGAAAATTGGTTCTGGGTTTGAGTGATGATCGAGTACCTCAAACAGAAGGAAGCCATTTCTTGACGCGGGAAGTCCACCTAGTGTATTAGTCTTTCCAGTTTGTCAAGTGATCGCGTCACCGAAACTGTGAGATGCCGTTTAGACAGCTGATTAATCTTACGATGGGCACGTAAAGTGCCTAATTCAGTATCTGTAGGCCATGCCCCGCAAACTAATCTCTTGAAATGCGGCTATGTATGCCTGGATCGTCTCAGGATACGTATGAATTCTGCAAAGACTGAAGTCAAAAAGTCTACGTAGAATATATGGGCGTCATTTTCAAGACCTTTAGTACCAAACGGTTTCCGTCAAGGTTGCACGATCGAGAATTACACAGGCCTCCAAATGAGTACGAAGAGACGATTTGTCTTGCCGATACTCCCAGAAAGTGTTCACATAAAAATATCATCAATCTGATTTGAACGATAAGAAATCAACGTTAAGATATATACAGGCAAATCGAAGATGCTCCCGAGTCCTGACCCGTCGGGCATCCGGTGTTGTACAGCCGCCCACAACGTGGAAATTAGATCTTACACATTACACCGCGCAGTCGCTGAGAAAACCCATTTTTGTCCCTGCCGTCTGTCATTCAGTCTCGTCCATGACGATCTCGGCCCTTTTGACCCGTCTCATCTTAACGCCGCCCATCTTCGTCGCGCTTTCCTTGGCTCCGTCCTTTTTAGGTGTGTCCTTCTTGGCTGCCTCCTGAGCCCCCTTTTTCTTGGCTGCTTCGTCATTGACTAGGCCAGGGTTCTGGTGAAGTCCGCCTCGAGAAGCCCAGTATTGATCCAGCTTCCGGACCAGGTCGCCGACATCGCCGTAGGGCTGGAGCTTTGCCATGAACACAATCTTCTTTGTGATGGCGTCCACGGTGAAGTCGGCCTTGTTGATCGGCACCGCGCGCCACCTGCCCTCCATGGGATCATTGAACGCCGTCTCCTTGTACCCAAAGTCGCTCAAAGTCGTCACGTCGAAGGCCGCCATCATCTGATGATCTTCGTGGATCAGGTTGTGGCAATGGAACATGTAGACGCCATCCCACGGCGCATAGTGGGCTTCGACACGAACGACTTCGCCGACGCCGACCCAGACGACATCCTTCAAGCCGGCTTCCTCGTATGGCAGAACACCGCGATCGGTTGCCCACTTGCCGGTGCTGGTGCGGCTCAGGATGCGGAAGTCGACCATGTGGACGTGGACGGGATGCAGGAAGCCGCCACCGGCTCCGTTCTCAATCTCCCATATCTCAACCGTGCCGCGGGGAACGTTTGCCAAGATGCGGTTGGCCTTGTCGCTGAAGACCACGTCGTTGATTTTCCAGAGCTCATCTTCCTGGTGGAACAAGTAGTAGTGGTCAATAAGGTCGGGCAGCTGAGGTGGGAACGGAACGGCGCGCAACTCCCCAGGGACAAGGGACTTGTCGGCGACGGGCGTGGGGCTGACCACAAACTGCATGACTGGAGTGAGGTAGTCTTCGTCTTTGCCCTTGCCTTTCCTGCCCTTCTTGTGTCTCGACTGTGCCCCGATGTTGCGTTCGTCTTCCGTCATCATGGTGATCTTCTGCCCGGCGAAGGGGGTGAAATCAAAGATGACTTCCCAGCGCTCGGCCATGGCTTGCGCGAGGTTCTTCGTGGTGACGGGGCTCGTGAGCAGGCCAGAGTCTGAGGCAATGACCTGGAACGGTATTGGAATAGGCTCTTCATCCTCGTCTCCCAGTTTGTAAAATGAATAGATAAACGCTCTTGAGATGGCGGAATTGAGGAGGCGAAGGCGATATTTCCGAGGCTCCACAGCGAGGAAGGGCCACGGCTGGCCGTTAACGTGGATGACATCTCCCAGTAGACCTTCCGTCTCCCCAGCCGGGGAAAATAGCTGACCGTCATCTCCGTATTGTTTTGAAGTGATGATGAGCGGTATATCATTAACACCGTATTCGTTAGGAAGGCCCAGCGCGTCCTCCGCAGGGTCGTGAATGATCCACATGCCTTCTTGACCAAAGTAGTCGTTCACGGCTGTCTTCGACGCGTATTAGCTCTGCTGCTTAGTCCTTCGGGTCAGAACTACTTACGATGTCGACCGCATGGTCATGATACCACAGGGTACGGCCGTTCTGGCTGTTGGGGTAGTAGTAATCTTTGTACTGTCCTGGGATGATAGTGTCCTCTGCCCAACCATCCCACGGCGATCGCTACATGGAGATCAGCTTTCCCATCAGAATTCCGGGCTCGCAGTTGACTCACAGTGTAGGACCCGTGAAGATGCATGACACTTGGGTTGACAGCCTTGTTGGACAACCTCACCACCGTTTCCCGCCCTCTTGGAATTATGTAGGTTGGTCCGGGCGACATGCCATCGTATCCTATGAGCGAGACCGGCCCTCTGTCGGGATAAATCTTCTGTGTGAACGGAAGAACTTCCATCTCGTAGTAGTCAATTGGCTTGTTCGTGACTGGATTGTTAACCGAGCTGCAGCGATGTCAGTGATGTCCAGCCGACAAGGGAGCTATACCTACAACTTGGGCTGCTTTACGGGAGGAATCGGTAAAGGAAGTTGAAAGAACGACGTGAACTCGGGACTGATCCAGTCTGCCCACGATCCGCCGACCAGGGCCATCAAGGCCGCCGCATGAGAGGTTCTGACAAACATCTTGGAGGACGATTGACGAAGACAGGCAACAGGGGAGAAGCAAACCGAAACGCCGCAATAAGATCTGCGCCTACCTGAAGATCCGCACCAAAATCATGGGGTGGCGACCTGGTTATAAGGCGAATCCATTGCACAAGAAATTGGACGACCGTTTCTTATCAAGCAGGATGACATCTGCCCAGTGGCGTCGCGACGGCTTCCATGGTATTTTTCGCATTGGCCTACACGAGCGGGCCAGTCCGAACATACATGGCTGTGGTAGTATAGACGAACTCTTTATGTGCTGCGCTTAGACATCGTGACTCGATGTTCAGGACGGAATCTCAAGTGGCCGGAAGCCTTTATCCGCCTTTAAAGAGTCGGCAGTCCGACGGTCCCTTCCTGATAGGCGCAGGGGGTGCCGAAAGGCCTGTCGGCAGGCGGGGCACGGGTTACGAGGGACCTACTCTAATGGTTCAGACTTTTGCAGCTTGCTTTTCTTCATTTCGATGTCTTGGATGATATTCGGAGTTTGGTCAAATACGGAATGCCGTATTACTGCGAAAGCCGTCTCTTACTTAACTCGATAAAGAGCTTTCAAGTTTCTGCAACATCCATGGATGTTGTAGGGCTGTCGGGCAACCCGAAAAGTTGGTCCAACTGCCATCCCCACAGGGTGCATTGCATTGCTTCCCCGGTATGCGACAACATGCCTGGTGACGTTGGGTGTTTCCTAGAAGACAACTTGAATGGGCAACCCGAAGCAGCCGTTGTCGTTCATCTGAAGAGTCTGCCGGGAGATCGCCTGTAGACTGGAGCGGTTCCCTGTTCCGCACGTGCCCGCACTTGAGGTATCCCCGAAAACAAGACATCAGATGCTACTTGAGAACCTTCTTTGCGTGCGGCTTTTACCCAGAACGAGTGTGCCGCTGTAAGAACTTGGGCCTCCTGGAAGCGCCGGAGGGGACGTGTGTTGGCCCACTGACCAGAAAGACGTTGGTTATTGCTGACTTGGGTTGCTTTGGGTAATCCAAAGACACGGCATCCTGGAGATGTCCTGCGGAAACATATGTACGTTTCGGCGAGGAGACAAACGGCATTTCGTCACTGTGGTTCTGGAAACATTCGGTTGCATGCAGCCTCAGGAGCCGTCGGTCAGTTGACAGGGGGTGACAGGAATCTGACATGATGACAGCCCTCATCAATTGAGGTCCGCTGCTGACCGACCTTGAGCGAGGCGCTTGCGGCGGTAAACATACCTTCACGATTCGAAAATTGAAACATAGAGGAATCAAAGGCAATTTGCAGACTCGGACGACCTCTTGGAACTGGGCAGATCGGCGCCCTCGTGAGGAACTTTTGGCTTCACGGGTAAAGGCCCCGGGCTGGCGTGTTTGCTGATCTGGCGCAACTCTGCTCGCAAGCTGCCCAACGTACTCAGGCAAGCCTTGACCACTTTGAACGGGTTGATAGCATACCAAGAAAGGTTGCTGAGCTTCGGAGTCGGTGAGGGCGAGCCATCACCTTAAAAATAACAAGAGCAGGACGCGGACCAAACCCAAAAGTGTCGCGGGGGGGAACGAGGAAAACAAAGATGCAGCTCGGGCCACCTTTCTCCACACCTCCGGGGCCCACATGTTTTCCGCGCCGGCGCCGTTCCTGGCCCGATGTTTAAAAATGTCAGGAAACGTCAATACGCAGCCACTTTGGCCTCCTGAAGCGACCTCAGATGGCTCCCCTGAGCAAAATGCAAAAGGAGGGCCTGACCGGGGATTGAACCCGGGACCTCTCGCACCCAAAGCGAGAATCATACCTCTAGACCATCAGGCCAGTTCCAACATCATCACAAACGAGAGTGGGTTTGCTATTCCGCCGTGAGACACTGATTAAGAGTCGTTGGAGACGGAAAAGAATCCGA
Organism: Colletotrichum kahawae; assembly: GCA_032988895.1. Classification (NCBI taxonomy): domain Eukaryota; kingdom Fungi; phylum Ascomycota; class Sordariomycetes; order Glomerellales; family Glomerellaceae; genus Colletotrichum; species Colletotrichum kahawae. The sequence goes on along the minus strand of VYYT01000034.1, from coordinate 104,847 downwards.
GTTCCCTATGCCGGAGAACGCGATCAACGCCGACGGCGACTGTCGACTCACCTGCCGTGTTTTTTTAGCTAAAAGTTACCCAACCCGTAGAGCGGGCATCATCATGTCTCTACAGGCCTGTTTGCAGGTGAGTCTGTCGCTCAATCAAAGCTGGCTGGCCCAACGCCAATCTTGATGAACCCAACGTCTTAGCGCGTCCTGACGTCGTCTGGGGAATTTTGACTAACAATGGAGCCGTCCATCTCAAAGGGAGGGCCAGATCAACCAACCCCCAGATTCAACAACCGACGTTAGCGGCAACCGGCGTGGCCGAAAATAACTCCATTCGCCGATTGACGACCGCAGGAGCCGTCCGTGGAAAGGGCCGACTGCCGGGACGAGACATGGGGCTATTATCTAGCCGTGCCAGCACCAGCACCAGCAGCAGTCGACCGGCGACTTCTCGTCAAGCCGTGGTCGACGCGCGCTGCCTCGCTCAAATCATGCAGTCGGCAAGTCTCCGACAGCGGGTGCGACAACATGTTGCTGACGTGTTGCCAACCCCCCGTCTCACACGAGCCGCATACAAAGAAACATCGGAAACGCGCCGCCAGAGTGGTTGCATACAGCAGGATGGAAAAGTTTCTCCCTCCCGAGGCAGGGGAGCCTGGACCCCATCAATCCCCGGCAAACGGGGCCGAGACCGTCCTCCTTCGTGGATCCAGCACCGATACCCGCCCGGACCGGCTGTCGGCCCTCCGGAGAAGAACACCCACCACCGACCCGACCTGCCTCCCTGCCTCCCTATCATCCACCACGCCGACAAAGGGCCAAGTTCGCGATCCACCGCCTCACCATCGTGGATCCACTCCTAGGGCACTAAAGCAGTATTTTCTTGGTCCCCGAGCGCTCACGCTCGTGCCGGCATCATGGGGACGTCTAGCGCGCCCCGTTCCCCGCGAGATCGTGCTCGCTGCCGCGATGTTTTGCGCTCCAGATCGCCGAGATGTGCCCTGTATGTGTTTTGCTTTACTCCTGCGCTTCTGACATGGAGGAACCCATGCTAGAGACGAACAGTGGTTGAAAGTAACTTATCGTCCCGTCAAAGAGAAAAAAGTCGGATCAAAGGTCTAGATCGCCGTGTCACCCCCAACAAACGTAAGGATTACCTTCCCCGGCCTGCTGCCAAGTTAGCGCCCCCCCCTTGTCTCCCCGATAACACGGGCGCCAAGGCGGCTGGCGGTGCGGCTTCTAGAGCGGTATGCCCTCGAGACAGCCGTTGCTCCATCTTATAACCAGCCCATGTCACCTTCAGATCATACGCAAACCGGCACACCGCTTCGCTGCTCATCTGAAAGAGTCTTTCGAGAACAGACTCGTTCCTATCATCGTTTTGTGTGATTACTGACGGCCTCCCATGAATTCCTATTTGGTATTTCGAAACCAACCTTCAGTATAAGGCATACGGAAAAAACTTTGCCAATTAGAGAAGGGAGCCATGGCAGCGAGCAAAGCCGGCTCGCTGGTAGCCAAGGTCCTCGGCATCGACCTAGAAGCCAGCACCCGACATCAAACACGAGAACTCCACGAACATGTCACAAACGACATCTCACCATGCGATCCATATTATGAGGAAGACCCGACGGTAAAGGAATGGCTACTGCAGCACGTGCCCACAAAGGAGGGATCGGTCCGTTACGTCAAGAGCCTGTTTCCTTTCACGAGGTGGATTCTGAGGTATAACACTCGTTGGCTTATCTCGGATGCTATTGCAGGCAAGTAGCACTACGACAACTCTATGACCGTCGACTTCTACCCAGTAGGTGTGACACTTGGGCTTGTGGTCATCCCACAAGCGATGGCATATGCCCTTCTCGCACGACTCAGCCCAGAGTATGGTCTCTACACCTCCTTCACCGGCGCAGCCCTATACTGGCTGTTCGGAACGTCGAAAGACATTGCAATAGGAGTCAGTCTTAACACCTACAATGCTTCCGTCATATCACAACTAACAACCACAGGCAACCGCCGTAGTCAGTCTCCTCGTCGGCAAAGTCAGCGCCAAAGTCCTCGAAGAACACCCCGGCGAATTCGCAGCCGAAGAAATCTCCAAGACCCTCGCTTTCCTTGCCGGCGCTGTCCTTCTGGTCTTCGGTCTTTTAAGACTTGACTGGATCATCGAATTCATACCCCATGTCGCCATCTCCGCTTTCGTCACCGGTGCCGCCATCACGATTACCCTCAGCCAGATACCATCTCTCTTGGGCATCGATGGTGTCAACTCCAAAGCCGCCGCATACCGCGTCTTCATCGATACCGCTCGCGGTCTGCCCCGCGTCAAGCTTGATGCCGCCATTGGATTGACCGCGTTGTTATTGCTTGCCCTTATCAAGTGGTATACTGAGCGGATGGCCAAGACGCAGCCGAAGCGCCGAAGGATGTGGGAGATGTTGTGTTCCCTTCGCATGACCTTCACCATCCTACTATACACCCTCATCAGCTTCCTAGTCAACAGAGGACTAGGCGACGGTGAACACAGATTCCGCATCACCGGCACCCTCCCGAGAGGATTTACCCATGCCGGCCCGCCGTCACTAAATCCGAAGTTGATCTCCGCGCTCCTCCCGGACCTCCCCGCCACGGTGATCATCCTCGTAATCGAGCACATCGCAATTGGAAAGTCATTCGGCCGCATTAACAACTACACAGTCCAGCCTTCTCAAGAGCTCATCTCGATCGGCTGCACCAATCCCTTCGGGCCCTTCCTCGGGGCCTACTCTTCGACCGGGTCATTCGGCGGCACCGCTATTCTCTCCAAAGCAGGTGTCAGAACGCCATTGGCAGGCATTTTCAACGGAGTGATTCTCCTCCTCGCTCTTTACGCTCTCACCTCCGTACTTTACTATATCCCCATGGCAAGCCTGGCTGCCCTGATCATCCACGCTGTGATCAATCTCATCACCTCCCCCGACCACATCTTCAAGTCATGGCTCATGTTTCCTCCCGACGTGTTCATCTACTTCATCGGCGTATTCGTCTCCATCTTCACCAGCCTGGAAGACGGCATCTACGTCACTGTCGCCCTCTCAGCCGCTCTGCTCCTCCTGCGCCTCGCTCGCGCAAGGGGCCGCTTTCTCGGTCGCGTCCGCACTTACCGCCATCCCGACCGAAGCCCAGCCGAACACCACGATGCGGACCGCCACTCAGTGAGCAGTTCACAAACTCTCCACCACAGTCGGTCGCCCCCATCTCCTAGACTCCCCGCCCGAGACGTCTTCCTTCCTCTTGATCGCAAAGACGGCACAAACCCAGAGGTACATGTGGGAGAGCTTTACCCAGGCGTGTTCATCTACCGTTTCACGGAGGGCTTCAACTACCTCAACCAAGCACAATATGTCGACCGGGTGATTGAGCACGTTACCCAATCCACCCGTCGCACGACGATCCCTCACTACGATCACCCTGGCGACAGACCTTGGAACGAGCCCGTCCCTGTTGCGTCTATTGAGACCGACTCAGAGTCTGCAGCTTTGACAAAACCTCTACTACGAGCCGTCGTCCTGGACTGCTCCGCCGTCAACAACATGGACTCTGGGGCCGTCGAAGGCCTGATTGACCTCCGCAACCAGCTCGATCGCTGGGCCGCACCCGAGCCCGTCGAATGGCACTTTACAGGCCTGCAAAACCGATGGACACGCCGAGCCCTGTCGGTGTCGGGTTTCGGTTGCCCTGCACCGGGACACCTGAATCGCTGGGAGCCCGTGTTCACCCTGGCAGAGCTAGCCGGCCAACCCCCGATGCTGTGCGATGGTGCGTCGGCTGCCAGGAGCTCAAAGGCCGTGTGTGTGACGAGCGACTCGGAACAGTCATCTTCGAACTTGGAGGAGGGAAGCCTGGCTTACAAGGAGATCGGGGGTCGGCTGTTGGGCCCGATCACTGGGATCAACCGTCCGTTCTTCCACCTGGATCTTGCTTCGGCTGTTGAGAATGCGGTCAAGAGTGCGGCTGGGAAGGGCCGCCATCTTGGAGAATTAGGTCATTGATGTTAAGAAGTGCGGGTGTGCTACGGGAGTTGGGAGTTACTGGGGCGAATGTAGCCATGTTCAAATAAGGCCGGCATCATCGCCGCCATTTTCGATTCATTTTAGAGATACTCCACTAGCGACATTTACATAGATTGGAATAATGATCATTTCCTCACGCCCAGTATCTGAGACATTGAAGCACTCGGACGATATCAGTTGGAAATGGATTCATCTCTTCATAACTACATACTTCTAGAGCTTCTACACAGAAAATCTAAACCACAGTTGTAAACACCTGGATCTTACTCTTGCTACCCCATTTCGCCTCGATGCCGGGAGCAATGAAGTAGATGTGTCCAGCCTTGACCTGGAACTGCTGTCCATCCGCCTCCAGGACGCCTTCACCTGCGGTAACGATAGCGACAGAAGGCCCCTCGCCCGGCTTCAGAATCTCGCTTGGGTTCTTCTCGTCCAAATCCGTCCGCAGCATATCAAATTCGCTCAGCGGCGGGCGGTACACCACCGTCCGACCCTGCGCACCCCTGGGGCTCTTCTCCCCAGGCAACATGACATCGCTCTTACTGTGAGCCTTGAAGGTCAAAGTCTTGCTGAATAAGTCCACGTTGTTCCGGTCGCCCGGTGGACAGAAGCCGGTGTTGAGAACATTGTTCGACCGCGCCATGCACTCGACAATGTCTCCCGACAGGTACGCGTGGATGCCGTCTGCCGGGATGTACAACGCCTCACCCGCCTCCAACACTAGGAAGTTCATACACAGCAATGCGACCAGCGTGCCAGGGTCACCTTTGCCATATTGCTCCTGCAACCTTGGCAACAGGTCCAGCACGTACGCGTTACCGCCGAGCTCGTCGCGGGGCGTGTCGGCGAGAGCTTTTGATGCCTTCTCGACGGTCGGTTCATCGGCCAACAAGATGCGCCGGGTGACTTCCCGCAGCGTCTCATCGGACCAGCTCTTCGTGTCATCTGGGATGAAGTCCCTGAGCGTGGGGATGTTGAAGATGGGGGAGATCTGGTCGAGGGGCTTGAAGCCTGCGAAGACTTCAAATTTGCCCAGAGCTACAGCGATCTCTGGCTTGTGGTTGGGGTCGGTGAAGTTTTCCGGGTCCTGTTCGTGGAGCTTGCTTGCGAGAGACTTGTTGGGGTGGATTTGCAGCGGGAGGGCCCTGGCGATTGAGAGGATCTGAGTCGCGTGTCAGTGAGTGTCGATTGCAAATGCGTCATGCGTAAGGAAGCTTTACCTTTGGCAGATATGGCAGCTGGCCATCAAGTTGCTCGATAACTTTCTTTCCCAAGAGCTTCTCCTGATTCTTTTGCAAGACATCGCTGAGCAATTCCTGTGACTCGAGAACCCGGGCAGGGAAGTCTGGGTAATCGCCAAACCACATCTCCGAGTAGGCCTCGCCGTCCTTGATTTTGAAGCCGGTAGGAGTGTTTTCACACAGTCGCGCGGCGAGGGAATCGCGGCCCTTCTTTCCCCAATCATAGTTGTTGCATGTTCCGCTGAGCTGGAAGACGCTGCTTTGTGAACTCATGGTGCCGATATCTTATGTTGTTGATTTACCCAGCAACTCACTGTAATATTCTACACAGAAATCGTTTGCTATCCAGATGGGAGTTTCCATCCGTGAGGTTTTATCGGCTCCGAAAACATGGCATCATTCAGACGCGTTCTAGAATTCCAGTGAGTGACCGGCCTGTGACGTCGGGAGGATTGACGCAAGAGGCTCGTCATAGAAGACGCCCGCCGCGCGCCCGGTCCCACCGTCCTGGATCTCGGCGGGCCGTGGCGAAATGGCACCCGAATGGGCCGAATCAGCCCACTGCTGCACGCCGAGAGTGCGCCTCTCACTTGTGCTGTAGTGGGACAGCTGTATCGCCTACATGTATGCACCTCATCGCGATCTTGAGCGATCTGGTCACAACGACGATGATATCAAAGTCTCAATAATCAGTTCAACTCAAGCCAAACATGTTCACATTTGTTTCTTTGCATTACACTTGATCTAATTGGTTCATTCTAGACAGGGGGCCCATACGCCGAGCCGAGCGGAGAAAGTCAAGACTGACGTTAAAGCCGTTCCAAGTTCAGATGAAGCCGAAACTCTCTGCAACTGATTGACAGGGGCTTCCCCATATCGGCTCATCTGTTTCCGTTCTTTTTTTATGATTCTGGCCAGTGTAACCCCTGAACATCACGCTTCATTCAACAACCAGAGTCACTAGACAATCTGATGTAAGACTACACTTCACTTGAACTATTGCCGAGAAACCCTGCAGAAAAGGGCCGATGTTGTCTCATTCTGAGGTGAGGACTTCACAAGATGTCGCAAAGTCAGTGTAAGTCGCATGAGCACTTTGTCAACACAATCGCTTGTTGAATTATAATACAGTAAAGACAGACTTTCTCCTCCCCTAAATTTTGTTGCTCGCGAAGGAACAGAATGCCAGTAGAAGTAATAATAAAATTTTCACTCATCACATCGAATCTCATAGTAATCCAACAAGTCCGGGAAAACCATTCCAGGTTCAGGGTCCTGATGATCGCCCGTCTGATCAACGTTGTTCTCCCCAGCGTTGTTCTCGCCGCTGAATTGGCCATCTTGACCATCCTGACCATTTTGACCATTCTGATCGTTCTGGCCATTCTGATTGTTCTGATCGTTCTGACCGTTCTGACCATCCTGACCATCTTGCCCATTCTGGCCCTGCTGTGAAGCCGACTTGTTCCCATTCCCCTTCTGGGCCCCATCATCATTGGAATCCTTCATATTAAAGACCACACTGGCAGAATTGTTGCTGAATTGAAATGGGGACCTAGAAGACCCTGCGGAGAAAACGACGCGCATTGGCATTCTTGGCGGCCTTGTTCGCCGCCTTGCCGTTGGCTCCAGCGTTGGCGTTGCCGGCATTGCCAGCAGCACCGTCCTGGTTCTCGCCTTGTTGCTCGTAGTTGCCCTGCTGCTCGTTGTTGGCGCCGGCAGCACCACCGGCAGCACCACCGGCAGCATCGTCTGCGGCGTTCTCTCCGTCAGCAGCACCACCGGCGGCGTTGTCGACGTTCTTCTGGTTGCCCGCTGCGGCTCCGGCGTTCTTGTTCTTCTTTCCGCCGGCGGCAGCGTTGCCGGCATTGTCCGCAGCACCGCCCTGAGCACCATCCTGGGCGCCGTTCTGACCCTGCTGGTTGTTGTTGTTGGCGTTGCCTCCAGCAGCACCATCGGCGGCGTCGTTGCCACCAGCAGCGCCGTCAGCACCGTCCTGAGCACCGTCCTGGGCACCGTTCTGGCCTTGCTGCTCGTTGTTGTTGTTGGCGTTACCACCGGCAGCACCGTCGGCGGCGTTACCGCCAGCAGCACCATCAGCAGCGTTGCCACCGGCGGCTCCGTTGTCGACGTTGTTCTGGTTGCCCGCTGCGGCTCCGGCGTTCTTGTTCTTCTTGCCACCGGCGGCGGCGTTTCCGGCGTTTCCAGCGGCACCGTCAGCAGCATTGCCAGCGGCGTTGTCTTGGGCACCGTTCTGTCCCTGCTGCTGGTTGTTGTTGTTGGCATTGCCTCCAGCAGCAGCGTCGGCGGCGTTACCACCAGCAGCACCATCAGCAGCGTTTCCAGCGTCCGCGGCGTTACCAGCGTTGTTGTTGTTGTTGTTGTTGTTCTTGGCGGCCTTCTTGTTCTTCTTGCCTCCAGCAGCAGCACCGCCAGCGTTGTCAGCGGCGCCACCAGCGGCGTTACCGGCATCAGCGTTTCCACCGGCGGCACCATCAGCTGCGTCAGCTGCGTCGCCGGCGTCCTGGTTGTCACCTTGCTGCTCGTTGTTGCCCTCCTGTTGGTTGCCGGCCTGGTTGTTGTTGTTGGCGTTACCTCCGGCAGCAGCATCGGCGGCGTTGCCACCAGCGTTCGCGGTACCGTTGCCTGCAGCCGCGTTACCGGCGCCGGCAGCAGCTCCGCCGCCCACAGCCGCATTCTTGCCGGCGGCCTTCGCGCCCTTTGCCTTTGCTGCCTTCGCGGCCTTGGCCTTCTTCTGCTTCTTGCCTCCGGCGGCAGCACCGCCAGCGTTGGCAGTACCGTTACCGGCCGCTGCGTTGCCGGTAGCAGCATCAGCGTTGCCAGCGTTGCCACCAGCGGCGTCCGCAGCATCGTTGCCATCGGCGGCATCATTGTTGTTGCCAGCGGCCTGCTGCTTCTTGCCCTTTCTGCGTCTGAGCTTGCTGGCCTGGGCACCGGCCTCGAAGACGTTGATCACGCCATCCCCGTTGAGGTCCGCGGGGTCTCCGGCGGCGGCGGGGGTGCCGTTCGGGTTGTTCCTGTCAAAGGTGCTCTGGAGCTGGGCGATGAGGTCGCTGCCCTGGCCTCCGTTGGCTTCGCTGACGCTGGTGGCCGCGGAGGGCGTCGGAAGTGGTGGGTGCGGCGACGGCAAAGCCGGCCAGGAGAAGAACGGCTGCTTGAGAGAACTTCATGTTGTGTGGTGTGTAGAGAGTATGAAGAGATGGTAACAAGAGAAGGTGAAAAAAAGAATGGAAATAAAATTGCTAACACGAACTAGACTACTACCCGAGTAGTTGAAAGAATGAGACTGGCTCACCACAAGAGAAGGAAAAGGGAGAAGAGGAAGAGGTGGTTGTTGAGGCGTGAGAGGTGAAGAGGTAAAGGCAACTCCAGGATTGTCGGCCAAGAGCCCAATCTTTATATCCCAACTTTTTCTTGCACCCGTCATCTGCCATCTGACCTCAACCCCCTAAGTCCCGACCTATTCACGCCATTCATCCGTTGTCATTGCGCCAAAGTCTCAACTCCCAACAACGATTCAGCCATGTACAGCCGTGGCGGGCCCAACTCCAGGCCCATCTCACTCGGGATACAACCCCCCCGTGAAACATCACATCGAATCCTCTGACCGGTGGCATGCGCCAAGCACCAGAGCCCAAAGAGAGTTGTAAAAGACCTTGGGCCTGCAGTTCTTCCCATCAGCTGGGTGTTGCTGCCAAGTTCTCCGCGTATCCATGCTGTATCCATGATGGCTGTGTGAGTGTGTCTAGGATGTCTAGGATGTCTAGGATCCTCCGCACTCCACCCCTCGCCTCAGAGCCAAGTCTGACGGGATAGGGCACATCGACTATCCAAAACGTCAAAAAGGCTCCACAAAAGTTTCGATGAGTCGCATCAGTCTCAGAGACCTCCGTCGTCTCATCGTACAAAAGTCTTGGCCCCGCACCACGCCCCCAATCACCTAATCTTTCTCACCCTTACCACGTCTTGGGGCCAAACTTCACAGTGAAGAAATGGCTGCCCACTCTCGGATTGACTGCCCACTCCTTCTAGATCTTATTTGGTAGACAAACAACAGCCAGGATGGCCATGGCAGTTTTCCTTCATTTCGTCTCTTCTTCCTCTAATTAATCCCATCACTAAAATAATAACGTCAACTGTCATCCGTAACCGGGCGTCGAGCTCTTGAAACGCTTCCAGACGTGATGAACACTGGGCCCCTAGCAGCAGCGAAAATCGTATAATAGCACGGCGCCTAAGTGCGAGCGCAGAATAAAGCTCAGGATAAGCTTGATTGCCATTAACGAAACGGGGAACCAAGGCTCTGGGCCCCGGGGAATGTGTTAGCACATCGGAAGGTGGAGAGTTTGATCGGCCTCTGAGCAGCTCCCCAATGGCGCTGACGGCTCGACTTTCTGTCTTTCCCGTGCGGCCGTGTCGCAGGCGCCAGGTGAGGGCTACCCCTGTGTGTGTGTTTTTCCCCCGTGAGCCAAGCTCCTTTTTTCTCGCCAAACCAAGCTTGTCCCTTCCCCGTGATTCTAATATTGGGAGCAATGTACGGAGTCGGCTGCTCATCATTGTCGCTCACAGTGAAAATCAGCGATCGTCGTCCACAGTCCCGGTTGATCATGTTTATGGTGCGGCAAGTCAAGTATGGCCGAGACCCATCGTTACATATGCCATTACGGTTACGAATAAGCTTGAGAGGGCCTATTACGGCAGAGTTTGTATATTTGAATCAAGGGGGGTTTTCTTCCGCGGATAATATAATTCGCGCATTCCCTTCCTTCCCTTTGGATATAGACATTATGAAATAGTATTATACAATCATGAAGAGGTAATTCGTCAAGGTGTGTAAGTGTAGGTAATACACGTGGTGGGGAAAAAGTCTCTTAGACTCCCCGACAACACCACTTAGAAGCTGTAGCAGAGATCCCAAAGAGGCACGCGGGTGTGGTACAACTCTGCACTCCAGAACTTTGTCGCGAACGCTGTGAGATTGAAATAGAAATCGGTCGCAAGCTCGACACCGTTCTTCTCGGCGCAGATGAGCCCGTCCGAGGGGACCTCGGCGCTAGCGACCGGCGCGCTGGTGAAGTTGCCCGCCACGCCCAGGTTCTGATCACCGCGCAGCTTGAAGTGGTTGTCGAAGCCAGGCGTGGCGGTCAGGCCTGAGCTGAGGTCGACGAGGCCGCCGAGCAGCTTGATGGCCAGTTCTACAGTGACGTCCGCAGAGGCGTCGACGCGCACGTCGGCGGTCTCGGTGATGTTGGCGTAGCTGCTGTACTTGGGCTCCCAGCCCGTGGCGCTGGACTTGCTGCTGTCGAGCAGGTCGAGGTGGACGTTGCCGTCGGGCAGGTTGACGCTCAACCCGGCAGTAACACCCACAGCCGCAGAGACGTCGAAGTCGAGGCCGACGGCGAAGGCGACACCCGGGCCGAGCTCGACGACGCCTGGAACTGAGACGAGGGAGTAGGCGAGCGCGTCGGGGGCGTACTTGAGCTGGTGGCTGTAAGCGGCGGCAACGTCGACGGAGAGGCCCACGGCGGAGTCGAAGGTGGTGTCCAGATCGAAGTACAGCGCCTCGAGCTTGAAACCCCAGAAGTTGTACTTGAGGTAGCCTGAAAAGGTAATGGTGGAGGAGAACCATGCCTCGTCGGCGGTCACGTTGATGTACTGGCCGTCGCTGAAGAGGACGGTGTTATCGGCGAGACCCTCGGAGAAGGAGATAGAGACGCTCGGATCTAGGGTCAGGCGTTTGGAGAGCGTGGCCGCGGGCAGGGAGGAGAAGGACATTTCGCATAGGCCGGCAATGTTAGTCAGCTCCTCCTTGGAGGCGGCGACGGTGATGGAGAGGTCATCCCTGCTCGGCGTGAGGCCCGTGGCCATGAAGAAGCCGCGTTCAAACTCGGCGTCACAGTTGCCCATATGATTCGTGATGAGAATGAAACCCTCTTCAGACTCGGACCAGTCCTTGACCGCCTGGTCAAAGGCCTCGGAGCCAGAAAAAGAAACAGTGAGCTCGTTGTCGTCGCAGACGACGCTCTTGACGGCGTCGACCTGCTCCAGAACCACGGCAGGGTTGTTGAGCGCGAGGGTCATGTTGATGGAGCCCTGCTCCTCGGTCTCGGTGGCAGAGTAGTAGAGCGAGATATTTTTGGCCGGGACGATGTTGACGGGGTCCTTTGTGTCGATGCCCGGCGCGATGGTGGGACCGAAGGTGTGTGTGGTGTTTTCGGCGGGCCGGAGAGTCTCGGGCTTCGCGGCGACGGGCTCATAGGCCGGGATGTCTTCAATGACATGGGCGGCTTGGGCAGTGACCTTTCCAGTTGGGAAAGGTGTAGCGATGGTCTGCAGGGTGGTGGAGGGGGCAGGAGTAGAGTACACCGGGAAGTTCTCGGGCTCTTGCTCGGGCATCTCGACGACGATGTAAGTGACGCGCACAACACCGTCGTCGTGACAGCTGCATCCCTCCGCATGAGCGGCTACACCGGAGGCCAGGAAGAAGGCGGCCATCAGGCGGCCGATGATGTTTAAGCGGACCATCGTGAATGAGTGTGGGTATCAAAAGTAAAAGAAAATAAAGACGGTATTGCAATTGTTGCTGAGGGTATCAAGAAAAGAGAGGACGCTCACTCATAGTCTGAGCTGGCTTGGCAGGGGTCAAAGAATGACTGGAGGATCGCGAGATCACCAACAAACAGGTGCTGCTGCGTCTTCAACACCAAGGGCCTTCTACGGGAGAGGCGGCCACTAGGCCTTATATGAGCACTCGCAGGATGCACATCGTCTGCCCCTTCCACCCTCCAACTTCTCACGACTATCCCCCTTTCAGATGATGGACACATGGTAACTGAGATTGAGCTGCCGCTAACGGCGCATGGCGCCGGCAATCAGAGCCGCGGATTCTCCTCTCCAAGAGCTCAAAAGGCGTGTGGCTCACATCAATGGACGGCTGGATGGGGATAAGACGCGGCAGGAGATGGCGTGAGGCCCAGTCAGGACCACGAGTTTATCTGGTCCCCTTCCCACGAGACCGGGGTCTTCAGGGCAAAGAGGAGGGGAAGAGGAAGATTGGTAGATGACGAATGCAACGTTCCTGCATTAGCTTCTCATGATCTTGGGGCGTGGTGATGGGCGCAAGGTTGACGACAAGACGACAAGACGGATACTGGCCGCGGGCGGGACTTCGTGCCGACTGGGCGGACGATTTGAGATGTGATTCTGACGGGGAATGCCGTTCGTCTTCTCAATCGGTAACAAATTGGCACCAAAAGGGTCTTTTTGGCCAAGAAGACGAGGGGTTCGAGGGCTGTTGGCGATGGAGTTGTGGACGATTGCGCCGCCGCCGCCGTCAGGTAGGAATCAGGTGGACGAAGAGGGCGACTTACATCTCGAGCTAGACTGCACCAGGGGTCCTTCCCGAAGAAGACGTCGTCAGCGGCCAGGGATGGCATCTTTCATACCTTCATTGCCCATCATTGGCCACTGAGTCTAGCATATCGCGGGCCACAGATTGAATCAATGTGAATCCCGCGCATCCCGCTGTCTTGGACGTGACGATTGGGGCAGCTCCCATTACCACTTGGGCCAATTAGGGGACAAACGGCCGCGATGGAGTGCCGCTTCGCCCCGTGTTCCCTGCAGAAAGCGTGGCTTCGACGTGCTCTTTGGTCCATTCAGGCCACGAGGACCCCTCAGCTGTCAGCGATAGCCCCCAATGACGGCGCATTATCGGCGTTGCTGACAGGAGAGGCCCCTGGAGGCAGCATGTGAGTGTGTGTGTGATTGTGTGTGTGTTGCAGGGGGGGCTCGGACGCAGGAACATAGGGAGGACCCGCTGGATGTCCATTCAGGGTGTTTAGGCCGCCTCTTAATTCTCTGAAAGAAGAGGCACCGATAGTCCGGCATCCCAGGAGTCAGGATGGCCGATGCTTGGACGGCGGTTTCTGGATGGAGTTTTCCTGGCGTCTTATGAGCTGTGTAATCTAATTGGTTGTTAGTGACAAGAAAGAGGGGAAAGGTATCATCTATGGGGAAATATTGGCCACCGTATGCGGCGATTTACCTTCAGTGATAAGAGTCCGGATGCCACTCTCTCATTTCCCACCCTCACCAAAACGTGCTGGGTGTTTATCGTTTCTCACAAAGCTTCACGACTCGCCGGCCATGCTCTATCACAGCCCACAGCCCACAGGGGAGGCAGAAGACGACATTGCCGGCTGCCGTACCACACTTCGCTCTCGCGTTCACCCCAAAAGCATTTCATCGTCTTCCTAATCCGTCTTTCGAAAAATCAATAGCTTCATTCGGCCTCTTCCGAAGCCCCAGGGGCCCGCATAATAAAGCCAAGAAACCGTGGAGCCGGTAATCCTCACCTGACTGGTGATGCGAGTGAGTCCGAGTGCTTCGCACCCAGATAAATCATTCACACAAGGGGGCGACGATGAACAGGGGAAAGACGTCTTGGGAGGCAAAATGCTCCCGACAACCGGTGATGAACTGAGTTGGTTCAATTGCTGAAAATCGGCCACTGGCCTTGACTCGCGTCACTGCGTCCTCTATCTTCATCCAAGCGGACGACAGAGACTGCAGGACGCGAGTTGGGAAAATTGTGTACAAATCGTACATAGTATGTACATGAATCTCATTCAAGCCCAATCCTTTCACCTTTTTTTTCCAGAGATTGTTGTGCTTTTTGCGGCGCGTCCTTCTCTTCATCTTACAATCCTTCCATCTTCCCGAAAGCAAGGTAGGCCTCACCACGGCAGCTAGTGACGCGTAGCCTCTTCCCCACATCCCTTCACCTAACCCCTCCATCTTCTCCTTGCTCCTACATCCTGGGAGTGCCACTTAACGTCTGGTGACATAGACGGTGTGGATGGTGGTGCGGTTGACGCATCCGGCGCCGCTGGGCTTGCCAGCACCACCGGTGGGCTTGGGGCCCTTGCGAGTCTTGGTGCGGTGCTTGCGGGTCTTGGTCTTGGAGGCACCGGCAGAGGACGGGGCCTGGGTAGCGACGGGGTCGGCAGAGGCGGCGGAGGTGGCGGGCGCGTCGGGGATGGTCTCGACGGGCAGGCCGGTGCCGGCGGGAGCAGAGGCAACGGGGTCAGCGGAGATGGTCACGAAGGAAGGCTCGGGGGCGCCGGCGGGCGCGGAGAAGGAAGAGGCGGCGGCAGCCGGGGTCTCGGCGGGGACGGAAGCGGGCTTGGAGGAAGAAACGACGGCCGGGACAGACGCAGCGGGGGCGCTGGAGCTGGGGAGGGCGGAGCCGGAGATGGTGGAGAAGATGGGCTCGGGGGCGGCGCCGGAGGCGAAGGTGGGGTCAGCGGAGCCGGCAGAGGTGGCAACGGCGTCGACGGCCTCGGTGGAGGAGACGGCGGGGGCGGAAGAGGCAACGGGAGCAGCGGTGGAAGCGGCCGCGGAGGAGGCAGGGGCAGCAGAAGCGCTGCCGCCGGAGCCGGAGCCACCGCTCATGCAGGCGAAGGACATCTTGGAGACGGGAGAGCCGGTGACGGGGCCGTCGAGCTTCCAGTCCATGGAGACGTAGGGCCAGCAGATGCGGCCGTCGGACATGGTGACCATGTCACCGGCGACGTAGGTGTCGTCAGCGGAGACGGCCTCGCCAACCTTCTTACCGTCGCTGCCGACCATCTGGAACTTGGTGCCGGCGAAGGTACCCTTGCAGCCCATGGCGTCGAAGTCGCAGATGGGGTTGGAGATCTCCTCCCAGGTGACGAGGGCCTTGGAGCTGTCGAAGGCGGCGGCGTGGGCGTTGGAGCAGTCGTTGGCGCCGGAGGTCATCCAGTTGACCTGCGAATCACCGTCCGCGGCACCGACGGTGGAGGTGGCCTGGTCGCCGACGAGGGTGTTCTTGTCGGAGAAGAGGGCGATGGCGACGTTGCGGTTGTTGGTGCGGTTCTTGGAGGTGGTGTAGCCACTGCCCATCCACTCGTTGGCAGTCAGGTCCTTGGCACCGCGGGAAACCCAGGAGAAGATGTAGGAGTCGGCGCCGATGAAGCGAGCCAGGACACTGTAGGAGCCAGACATGCCTCCCATGGCCTCGTTGGCGCCGCCGTTGATGACGTGCTCGTTGGAAACCTTGACGCCGTCGTTGGTCATGCCCTGGGTCTTGGTGTTGAGCCAGATGGCACCCTGGTCCTCAGCGCAGAGAGACGCGAAGGGGGCCTCGTCGGCGGCCTCGAAGGCGATACCGGTGTTGTGGGAGCAGCCCCAGGAGGAAGAAGCGCCGGCGATGTTGGTGAGCTTGCCGGTGGTGTCGATGTAGCGGATGGCATCGCCGAAGTGGCCGGTGGCATCACCCTGGTAGGCGGTGACGACGATGTAAGCAGCGTAGTAACCGGCCTTCTCGGAGAAGACGAGGTCACCGTTCATGTCGGGGGACATCATAGCCTGGCCCTGGTCGACGTCGGGGCCGCCGAGGTAGGTCTTGAAGGTCTGCTTGCCGTTGGTGTAGCGGTAGAGGACGGCAACGGCGTCGGTGACGCCGGAAAGCGCCTCGTTGGTGAGGATGGCGAAACCATCGTTGTGGGCAACGAGACCGCCGGCCTCCTTTCCGCCGGAGATGGTCACCAGGTCGCCGGTGGCGGCGAAGGTGGTCGGGTCGATGGGCTGGACATGGACACCGGTCTCGGAGGAGTCGAGGTAGGCGAGGTAGGCCGACTTTCCATCGGGGGAGACGGCGAAGGGGGTGCGGCGGTGGTGGGGGTAGCCGGTCCAGTACGCCTCCTTGACGGGGTTGAAGGACTTGCTGAGCGTGACGGAGTCGACGTGCTTCTCGAGGGAAGACGAAGTGAGCTGGCCGACGGCCACGGCTGCGAGACCGAGGATGGAGAGGAAGTGCATGTTGCTGATCGCTTGCAAAAAGCAGGAACTTTCAAAGTCACCCTTGAAAAAAAGAATGTGAAAATCGGTCGGATTGCTGTTGACAGTCGGGTAGTGATGTTTCGTTTGGTTTGGTGATAGGAACTGAGCCTATTGGAAAGAATGAATGAACGAATGTGAAGAAAAAAGAGCGTCGGTTGGGCAAGGATGGTCAACAATCCCTTGAGGCAGAGAAGAAGAGAGAGAGTCCTATCTGCGAACGAAAGGTGTGGTGTTTCCCTCCATTTAATAAGTCGGCAACAAGTGAAATGGAGCCTCCCATCAACATCCACAAATGTGTGGGCGGACCGCCTCGTCGGACAGTGACAGCGAGCGACAAGGCAAAGCCGGGTCCAGGGCCCGTCCGTATTGCTGCTGGGCGCAGTCGAGTTGTGCCCCCCTCTCTGTGAATAAAGTGAGTTGTAAGTCAAGATAGCACGATCCTGGGCTGGTCAAATCTCCCTGGCCGTTTCACCACCACAAACGCGGCGGAGGGTGCAATTTCGTCTCTCCCCACCAGCGGCCCGGGGTGGCTTCGAGCTCCTCCCTCTCTGCCATCTGGGCTTCTTTGGGCTTGGGGCTTGTCTGCCAGAAACGCCAACCGAGAATGGCTTTAGCACGGAAACCGGGGGTCGGGTCATTGTCAGAACATCAGGTGGTGCTGCTGGCTTGCTGACTTGACATTGACAAGCGAATGTTGGCGCGTTGTTGGGGATCCCTAATGCTGACTTCATCTCCACTCTGTGTTAAACTCCCGCTGTTTCTATGCGTCGACGGCTGTCTCGTTTCCCTCTGGCCGGGTCTGGGTCTCGAGGGGCCTTATTAGAGTACGGGCAGAGTAAAGTTCTGTTCCCTGAGTTGCATCAATCGCGGCATTGCACATCGCCCGCGCCATCCCAAGGTCTTAACACCCGATCTTAATTCCTCAACTTCAGACGATTAGGCCCGGAGCTGGCGAGTTGTCCAGGCTCTTGGGTGTCCTCTTGGGTGTCCTCGTCTGCACTGTAGCGCCCCTTGGGAGTCCCAGCTTTTACCAAGAGCTGCAGAGCTTCAGAAAAAGCAGAAAAGAGAACGCCTCCCGTCCCTCCTTAATTCATGTCAAACGGGTGGAGTGGCGCCGTCGTTTTCCACCAATGGGTCACCCCAGCACTTGGGTCTCGTTTCAAGCCCTAGCCCGACTCGGCTACTGTTTGTGTTGTTAGTGTAAGGTACCTAGGCTTGCTGTAGCATTTACAGGTTAAACCAATTGAAGATTGATTACTACAGTAGTAGATTCCGAAGATCTGGGGAAAGAGTCATTGTAACACCATCAAAGCCTAGCTCATTGAAGATACTGCTTGCTGTTCATCAGGCGTCGTTGATAGAACAGCATCTTGTATCTGTGCTCACCGTCATGTCGTTCAATCCTATGCTCCTGACGGGAGGAACCCTGAGAGGAATCGCGGTAGGAATCACCCTTGTCGCGGCTGTCAGCGCCGCCCGGGGTCGCCTGGGCGGTTGGCTTTACCGAGTCGCATCTTAATTGGCGTTCGTTATTGGCGCTATGCACGTTGGGATGATGAGTGATGACTGATTTTCTCGTTTAGCTACGAAATTCCGGAGGAGCCCATCGCTAATCCAAATGATGATTCGAGATTGACCGTGACCCGATTCCGCGGATGCTACGGATATGCCTCAACGAACGCCCTTGAACACAGTGATGTCCTAAGTATTCCACCACGTCCTCTTCATGTCTGTCATGAGAGAATGACAGCTGCATGCATCGTGTCACAGCACGGCACTACCCAAGACAGACGCGCACTCTCCTGTCTCTTTCAAACTGCTAAGCGCCGCCTTTGATGCTTTTTCCAGCACTCTTCATATATCACCAACACGTCTCCGACGCAACCCCGGATTCCTGACATCACATTCCACAGACAAGACAAGCCGCCAAAAACTTCCCGAACCATTCTCTGTGATTCCATGGGTCATCCTGCAGATAGCCGCTGCGCTCGTTCTCTCAGCTAACCGCACTACGGAGCAATTCGCCTTGCAAATCATCCCCAATCAAAAGAAACCCAGCAGCCCAAGCTCCAATCTACACAATCTAATTGGCATCAGCATTCTCGCGCTCCCAACAATCAAAAATCCCCGAAAATCTAGACCGCACCTCCTGTCAGCTCTCAGTGCAATGATCCTCCTCTTCCAGACGGGAACCCCTGCGTCGTGGCCAACGACAGGACGAACCTGCAGGCAGGGATCTGAGAGAAGCCCATCCCGCCCCTGACGCTAATCCCGAATCATTTTCAAAATTTCCCGCCAAGCGACTCCAGTCTCTCCACCATCAACAAAGTTGTAACGTCTGCGTGGCCACTCCCACGGCTCCTTTTCCGTCGCAGGGCTTGTCGCGATGAGGAGCGTGCATCGTGAGCCTTTTTGCCCTCCATGGAACGTCATTGTTCGTTACGTCGCATTCTCCCGGTCGATCAACCACTTTCGTCTTGGTGTGCGGTTGCATTTTGGGTTATTCCATGATCGGCCGGCCGGTGATGATTATCGCAAGGAGCACTCCTCCTCTACATGCCTTCCGAACTTCATGCTTTCTAGGAGATGCCGGTTTACCCAGCAGTTCGGCTTCCTTCTGCCGGAATGGCGGGGGGAGGCTTTTACAGACCAGACCCGGAGGCCATCAGTATCCCGTTGCTAATCTCACCGCTGCTCCCGGTATCCCAACTATGCAATCTTAGGAAACATATTAGAGTTTCTCCGCAGTCTTCATTTGCCTTCGACAGCAGATGTTGTATCAGTCAGAAAATGTCAGCAAACAACTTGTTGACCTGCTCTTCGGGGCGAGAGGGGGAAAGTCGCTACGTAGACTTGCGTAGGCCCCCTCGTCGGTTTCGTGTTTGTTGCTTCTCTAACCGAGACGTGTGGGAACGTCAGCCCGGCTAAGAGCAACTCCAGGCGAGCAGCCACTGGGCACCTCCGGACTCCCACTCCATGCCTCAGCCCAACCCAGCTGCTGTATCCGTAGACAACCGAGTGTATAGAAGATATTCCCGCGAATCAACGGCTCAATTCCACGTATGGGCCTCGAAGTGAATGACCAGTCCCTCGAATTCGTTAACCATCATGTGGCTTGAATCAGTCGACAATGTCACAACCCACCACAAGAAATTGCGTCGCGAGATTTTCTGCTAAGCCACGAAACCTCTTGATTCACTCTCACAGGAGGTCCTTGGCCTCGATCTTCGGGATGTTCCCGTAGTTCCGCACATCAACTCGAGTTGGGTGTAAGCGAGGCAACGGGTTCCCCGCTCCCCCCTTATTATTGCGTCCTTCCTTGAAGCTGCAACACGGCCTATCCTGGTCCAGCCATCTTGGATATCAGTCGTGGTTTCAGCGAAAAGGCGCCGTCTTAGCTAATATTCGTATAGCTAGCTACAAGGCGAAGCCCGGGTAGTTTGCAACTTTGGACTACATGGAAACGCAACGGAATCTTCGCATGATGAGCTGTGGAAGAATGTCCGATTCCCTGACGGGGCATCAACCCCAGTCACTCGGCTCCCACCAGTCTGATAGCCTTATGGATGCCCCGCGTATCCCCGAGTCAGTGAATCTAGAAATCATCACATCGCAATGATGAGAGTGGCGCTTCCAAAAGTCCCGCAATCTTAAGCCGCATGGCCTGTTCTAGAATCCTTCTTCTACAAATTCCCATGTCAGTGCGCTGATTTCTGTTCCGGCAGAACGGCAAAGTCTTAGCAACGTGTTGTAGATGGAATGTAGTACCCACGTATTGTCGCCTAAGCGCGGCTTGTCGTCCCTTGATAATATACGCAACGAAGGAAGACGGCGGTGAGAGGAGAAATAGGAAAGATTGACAGTAACAGTCTCATTGATCAATATGCTAACCTATCCCCTTCTCGTTTCTTTTTCCCCGCTTAATTACGTTGAAGTTGAAGCAGGATTTATGATTATTTTCGCATTAAGTCTTGAACATTCAGCCAGAGCTCTGTAGCTAAAGTTACAAGTAGAAAACGCGTTATATTTATCGTGAGTGTTAAAAAATCAATAGAGACGGGCATCATTACTGTTGAATGCCGCCCTAAGGATGTTACGTTGTCAGGTAAAGATTCAACTTCAACGAAGTAAACAAAATTACATCATGAAAGCAACATAGAAAAGCAGATTTCGTGGCAGGATTCTTCATACGTTTCAGTTCACTGTATTTCTTGCCCTTGCCTAGTTCATTCACCGATTTACTCTTCTCCGTTCAGTGCCATACTCGGGTCACAACCCAAGCCAGGTGTCATCCTGATTTCCTCTCCTCTTCGTCCTCTGCCGATGTCTCCGGTGACACATACGTAGATGAGGCGGTGTAGCTACATGCCATTTTTGAAGCCTTGCCCATTAAGGTGGAGAATATCCCTCACTCAGAATGATGTGAGTTTCTTATGTCGACGGGGCTCCTCCACTTGGGATCGTATTCTTGGTCTCCTCATACCTTGATCGATGAGTGACATCTGAGTCGTGCCGGGAAATATGCCGATCTATTGGAATGGCGGTCTGTCTAGCAAGCTGCTGATTCTTCCGCTATGCTTTGTATTGGCTAAATGGGAGACGGGATGCCTTGTTTTGGGTCTCATATCAAAGATACGATATATCCACAGACCTTACCCTAGCTCTGGAAGTAACTTTTATACAGAAAAAAAGTTCGAGCCATTCTAACACAAATGTGGGAGACAGACTGATACATAGTAGTTGCCAATGGCTGGGTATGCTTTTCTTGTTCATACACTGGCTTCTCGACTACCTAGTCTCGGCCTTGTCGCGAAATTTGAGATGTCCCCTCACACCCAAACGCCATTCTTTTTAGTGGTATAGCATGCTCTTTCACAGAATCGGTAGAAGTTCGACATTGATGGAGAAAACTTAGGGGCGCATTCATTTCTGTTCGGCTAGACCTAGGTATTCTGAAGAGACCTCAGATGGTGCAGTTGGATTAATCGCAACTCGACACTTTTAACCCCAGCTCGATGTGATGTTGTGTTCAAAGGGCGTGGCAAAGGAGATAGCTTGACTGGGAGATAAGGGGGTGTCATATGTGGGCTTGGGATAAATATCGATTGTCTAGAGATTGTAGTTGTCATTGAAAAGTCCCCGCGCCTGAATTTCAAGAGGTGATGTTTTCTTGTTGCCGACTCACCTCAAATGTTAGAGCAAAAAGGTCGTTGAACAAATTCACACAACCCCGTGTGATGTATCGTTTAATTTAGTAGTGGTTGCAAGATCATGAAGGAGCCATACCCCAGCTATCCAATGCGATAACAGTGCGCTTTCTCAGGCGAACTTCCTCCTTCGAAGGCGAAAGAAAATAAACATACAACAACACCCAGAAGGTGAGGACTGGAATAGGTTGTACACGATGCCAGCAGACTCTATCGTGCGACCGCAACTCTCTTATCCACAACAGAGATACTGTTTATCATACCCTCGCATCCCGCGGCGCCGCCCCGGCACCCGCCCTGGACATCAGGAATCGCCGGCCGGAGTGGGGCACCGGATTTCGGCGCATATATCGAGCCCGTACGGGGAAACGGGATGCGGGCGTCACAAACAATTATCACCACCATCATTGACTCGGACAGACCTTGCTCAGCTGAAAAGTCTCTTACCGTCAACCTGAACTGTGGAGAGGTTAGCCCACCCACGCTTGCGAGTACAAGGCCGGAAATTGTGATACTATGGGATGAACTCCTTCTCTGTCGGCACATGCGTCCGGGATTCCCACTCAAGGATGGAAGCTCGGCGCAGGTGGATCGAATTGACTTTCACGCAGAGCAACTGCGTGAGGGGCCCTCAAATGGACGATGGGGAACCTGTAAGTTGAGTCTACGCCCCCGACGGGCTGATATCGTCACCGAGACAGGGCCGCATCTCGGGCGCGAGAAGACACGGCCGGCTTTGGGAATATGCCACGATGCCGTTGTTCTTTCCCGTGGCCGAGAATATTTAAGAAGGGAAGATGGCCCTTCTTTGGTGATGCCTTACCAAACAAGACCACCGAAAGCGCAACATCTCAAAACCTGGAACGTCTATACTGCCAGACGCAATGCAGTCCTCTCTCCTTAAGCTCGCAATCCTCCTCGCGCAGCCCCTCGCCGGGAGCGCCGCAACCTTTCGCCCCGAACGGGACGGCCTCCTGCATGAAGGATTGGTACGTAAACCAACTCTCTCTGTTCCTGCTTCTGTGTCAGAGGAAACACACACAGACTCAATGAACAGACTGACATCCCTTACTAGCACAACCTGCCCACCTTCAGCCCGGCCGTCTCGCAGACAATCAACCAGACGCGCGACCTCCCCTCCGACGGCTCCTTCTGGTCCTCCTCCTTCATCCACGCCTCCAACAACCACTCCTACCTCGTCCTCTCTCACCTCCTCCCCAGCATCGCAGTCTACCGCGCCTCCGTCCTCGACATCACCGACCCCTCCCACCCCTACGCGCAGTACCAAGTCATCACCAGCCCCGCCCCCCCCTTCTCCCCGTCCGGCGTGTTCAACGCCACGTTCCCCGACTACGGCTTCGGCTCGACCAGCACCACCACCGACGGCATCTCCGAGCTGCGCACCTGGAGCGCCCGCCCCGACGACGGCGTGGAATTCGACCTCACATTCTCCACCTCCGCGCCCATCCTCCTCAACGGCGGCCTCGGCTTCTTCCAGTCCGGCAACAGCACCGTCTACGAGTGGAGCATGCCCGCCGGCCTCACGCGCGGCTGGATCGCCGTCAACGGGACCCGCGTCGCCGTCGACCCGGCGCGCTCGCTGACCTGGTACGACCGGCAGTGGGGCGGCGCGCCCCCCGGCTGGTCGTGGTTCGAGCTCCACCTCGAGAACCCCGACCAGGAGGGCAGCGGCTACGACGTGCCCATGTCCGTGTGGGTGTGGGAGGAAGCGGGCGCCGCGGCTGGGCTTGCGACGATCAGAGACGGGCGCGACGTGCAAAAGGTCGTGCCCGTGACGTCGCTGGTGCCGTCGAACAGGACGTACACCTCGCCGTCGTCGGGGGCCGTGTACCCCCTGGACTGGGCGCTTGGGCTGGGTGATGCGACGAGGCTGTCCATCTCGAGCGTGAGGCCGGACCAGGAGATGGTTGCTGAGGGCGGGCTGTTGCCGACGTACGAGGGATACGTTACCGTCTCTGGCGTGTACCAGGGGAACCAGAGTGTTGAAGGGTATGGACTCGTTGAGTTGGAGATTGTCACTTCAGACGCTTTGTAAACGATGAGGCTACGGCGCCATGTGACGGGTAGCTAGTCAAGTCGACCTGCATCTTAATCGGCTCAAAGTATACATGGGAGCTTGCCATACTTAGAGTCATGTTTTTCAAGTCTATCGCATGGTTGTACTCTCGACATTATCCGACACACTCTCACTAACCATCAATGATGCTATCACATTAAACCGAGTTCAAACAAATAAAACCAAGTGTATAAACAGGCGAACGAGGAACTCAAACCACCACCGTAAATTTCTCGGTAAACATAAACCAGAATGCTCAACGCAGACGCCTACTCCATGACATAACGTGCCCGTGAACCAGTCAGCCCGCCTACATAGTCGAAGACGCCTCCAACCTGTCAAAACCCTCATCTACCGCCAATTCCTAATAAAATTGGCAGACACCGCTGAAGGGTATAACACCAACAATTCCGACCACCTCTCAGTCCAGTTGGTCTCGATAATCTTCAAGTCCATGTACAGAAATGAGGCTCTGGGTACTTTCAAACCCATTTTGTAGCCAGCCAGGCACAGCTTCTCAATCACATGATTACTATGGCCCGTCGCACACGCCCAATCAAGCGTGGTAGGAGCATAGTCGAGGGGATTTGGGTGATGACGGAAGCGGCTCGGGTCTTGGGCTACGTCAAGCTGCGGCATCCTCGGAAGCAACAAATCCACGAGCGTCTTCTTGCGCTCATCGATCCTTCTCTGCAGCTCCGGGAGCAAGTGCTGGGCCTTCATGTGAGCTGAGGGCTTAGAGCTGCCAAAGGCATACTTTGGATTCAGCTCAAAGTTTGGAAGAGCGCACATTGGCAACTGGTTTCGAACATCCCAGCGGAGAATGGCGTCCCCGAGGCCGTATATGTCCTCGTTTTCCTGGTCAACACGCCTCACCATCGTCTTCCAGGCAGTGTCAAGGCTGTCGGTGATCGGTTCTTGCAAGGCATCACGCTGACGTTTGCTGTAGACGCCACCGAGGATGACGTCAAGGGGCGAGGGGCAGCCGGGCATGTATTCAGCCTCAGGTTTGGCGCCGAATTCGAGAAGAATCTCGATGGCTTTCTTATCAAGCCAGAACGCTGCGTAGTGAAGCGGGCTGAAGCCTTCAGCATCAGTCGCGTTGGGGTCAGCCCCGTGTGTGAGCAGCCACCTGAGTAGCCTGTGACGGTAGAAGTTCAGGTCTCCAACACGGTGATCAAATCGGTGGCTCAGGAGAGCGATCAAGGGAGTGACAGCAAAAGGCTCAATCATGCTGTTGATCTGGTCCTTGATGTCACATGCGTTCCATATTGCTTCCGGTATAGACGCGTCGTCAACGAGGGGCTGCATGAAAAAGAGCTGAACCGGCGTGTATTTTCCAACAATGTTAAGGTTGTTTCTGTGAGGCATTGTGTACCAGAACTCTCGGTCTATCTTGCCAACACGATGAGAGTTGCGTGTGACTTTGTCTTGGTTGCTAACCCGGTGTGCACGTTGAAGAGCCGTCTGGCCATTGTAGGTGAAGAAATATTTAAGGGCGCCCCTGATGGCTTCGCTGATCTTGGCCTTGTCCCCTACTATGGGGTTCTTATGCAGGCTTTCGGGAAGGAAGAGGTCATGAAGTGGAGACACCTGGAAGTATTCACCGTGTACATTGGACTTGTAGTCCTCGATGCTGTGATTTGTGCCCATCGGATTGGCACCGTTGTCGAGGAGGATCTTGATGTGAGCAAGATTAAGCTGCTGGCAAGCGAGGTTCAAGGCCGTCTGAGGAATCGTCCTCTGCAACATAACGCTGACGGCGGTACCGCCTGCAAGTAGTGTGGCACGTTCAGGGCCGCCACCTGTGGTCTCATTCACGTCGATTCCCTTGTTGATTAGCTCCTGTACAGCTGATCCGCAGTCCCTTTGGCGAAGACAGACGGCGTGCAACGCATTGAGACCGACTATGCGAGGTGTCTGTACGGAAGCACCTGCCTGTAGAAGCTTGCGTATCATCTGCGCAGAGACGGCGTGGTGGAGGAGAGGAATGCAAGTTCCGTGCCAGGTTGAGCCTCCACGATCCAATTGCGCTCCACGAGCTATCAAAGGGTCTACCAGAGCGACGAGATCCATGGCAACGGCATGAGCGAAGATTTTTGATTCGCGGCCGGCGATGTGGCGGTCCTGGGTTTGTGGTGGGACTTTTTCAAGTATCAACTCGGCAATCTCTTCTGCGTTTTTGGGCGCCAGCACAGCCGAATGAAGAAGCGACTCAAGGGGGAAACGGTTGATGTTCATCGCATTTTGGAGTTGCGTGGTGAAGCTTTCGACCAGCGGAGCCGTGTGCCACCTCTGTTCCGGACTCTGGAAATCAACATCAGCACCGGCTTGGAGGAGTAGGTCGACACTCTCCAAGTGGCCCATGTATGCCGCCACTATGACGGGTGGCAGTACGTTGTTACCGAAACCTCCCGGAGTGTAATTCGGGTTTGCACCTGGTTGACTCAAGGCATTCTTCAGTAATATTTTGTGTCCTTTTGAGGCAGCGAAGTAGATGGCGGTGGAATTCTCGCTGTCAGCGTCCCACCTGAGTGCGATGGACAGAATCTTTTCGCGGAAATATCGGTTGACCGTGCTGGCCCGAAGCATGGACATAGTGGGGGTTTCCTGGAGGTAGACTGTTACTTGCCTCACCGCGGGATCGATGTTTTGCTCAGAATCGTCCTCGGCTAGAGAGCCGTTCGCTCCATCTTGAGCCAACTGCTTTTGAAACGAATCGCTCATGATTGTGGATCCTAATTCTTGGGCAATGAGCAGAAGAAGCTCGGGAGGTAAGCTGACTTGAAAATCGCCCATGGCACCATTGAGGCCCGGGATCCTTGTCATGGCATTGTGTGACATTGTGGAGGTTGGTCAAGTGTGTTCTTGTTGGTTTTGGATAATTGAGTCTGAAGTTTTGTTGTCGTTAACGCTGTTACCCGACTGGAAGATTGGGTAGACAGAGGGAGGGGGATAGAGAGCTTATATGATTAGCTGTTCTCAGGCACCATTCAGCATGCTTAGAGACTTCAAAGAGCATTGTGTGATGACAAGCGCATTGTGTTGGTCGATGATTAATCAAAGAACGCCTTGTCCGAGTTTCGACGGCGTGATTCATTTCTAGGCTGCGTGAACTGGCTCGTAGCTGACGATGTACTCGCACCGCAGCGGAGACCGACATGTTGTTTCGTACATCATATCGCGATTGATATCCTTATTTTGTTTCCATTGTTTCCTTTCTCTTTATGTTCATATCAAAGAGTTACATGCGTTTTCTTTTTACCACTTGGCGTCCTTGCTGGCGAGGAAGCCCTTGAGGATGCCGACAATCTTCTCGAGAGCGGCGAGGTAGACGCGGAGCTGGGAAGCGACCTTGTCCTGGTCGTCACCGAGCTTGGCGTAGAAGTCCTTGCGGTAGGGGCAGGCGCTCATGGCGGCGCTGAAGATGGGCTTGACGAGGAAGCTGTGGTGGGGCTTGAGGGTGGTGCTGTAGGCGTTGCGGAAGGACTCGGAGAGCTCCTCGGACTCCTTGGCGACGTTCTGGCTGAGGGCGATGCAGGTGAACTCGAGGCCACTGGGAACAACGCCGTTAGCTCCTGTCTTTCTTTTCTTGTCATGAACTGCGTAGGGAGTCTCACCGAGTCAGCCAGAGGAGACCCTCGGTGGCGACGTGCTTCTTGGTGGCCAGCTCGTTCTTGACAAGCTCCTGGAGGTTGGCGGACTCGCCGGGAGCGGCGAGCTGACGTTCACGGATCTTCTGTACGTCGGAAACGGGTAAGCCATTGTTTGCTTCGACTCGGAGGTATTGTCGGATGTGTAAAGACTCGGAGACAGGGAGACGGCAGGGAGAGCATCGTCAAAGAGGGGTGTTTCGTACCTTGATGTTGCCGCCCATGTCGCTCTTGACGGGGCCGAAAGCGACACCACCGAGGGCATCTGTGGAACAGCTTGTCAGAAAAAAGAAAAGGAAGCATTGGGCGCGAAGTGAATGCTGGGCTTACCGAAGATGGTGGTCAGAGACTCGGCGGCATCGAGGAACTCGGAGGTAGCAATGGCATTCTCCTTGTCGGCGTCAACGGGGACGTCGACAAAGGACTTCTTGAAGGTGTCGAGGTAGGTGCCTCCGGGGGGGATCTGAGCGGCCATTGTGTCTGTTTGATTGTTTGGATCTTGGTTGTTGGAAAGAAGGAAGTAAGAAAGTAAGAGAGAAGCAAAGCGGAAGGGAGAGAGAATGGTGGGAAGTTGTTGAGGTCAATGGAATCGGGAAAGTTCAAGCTGTCCCTTGAAACTGCACCGGCACCGGGAATCGAGGGGCGGTCAAGCAAGCCTGCGGAAGCCACGCACCACCACAACCACAAGCAGCTCACCTCATAGCGGGGAGCGGGGACCTCAGACACCCTGGACGATGGAGGTGCTGCCATGTCCAAGGCCTGGCGACCCCACTGGAGCAATGCAGCAATGCCACTGGACTGGCATCCGGTGTCTGTCTGGCAAGGTGTTGGGTCTGGCTGCTGGGAATGCTGGCTGGCAGTGGGCAGTGGGCAGTGGGCAGTGGGCAGTGGGCAGTGGGCAGTGGACTCGCCTGGACTGGGCCGCTGGGGCCATTGGAGAAGGGCGCTAGCGATCGAACTGCAGCTGTTGCAGCTGTTGCAGTGGGGCGAGGGGGCCAATAGTCGCTGTCCAGCGTCCCTGATACACCGTACAGTGCCAGCTAGATTACCCCTCATTCCTGCGCAGGAGCACATCACTGGGAAACAAGACACTGTGCATGGACGCCTACGGCACGGTGCAACGCGGGGTCGCGGAAAAAGGAGACTGCGGAGCTCCGGCCAGTCGGGCGGCTTCCCTCTGCCGTGCCGCCGGCCCAGATCAGGGTCTCCCCTCGCAGTCTCCAGTCCCGATCATGAACTCGCCATCGTGTTCCTGAGATTCCCCTTGCGTGGCTTCGTCTGATTTTATGTACCATTCGTCTCTGAGCAGCTCGCGGGTCCTCGCTACGAGCGAACTTACGAGCAATTGAACTCTGTTTACTCTGTACACTGCGGGACGAACCGCTACAGCTCCCACTTCGCTACCACCTCACATCACAGATCAACAACACTGACATTCGCGACTCGATAACCGCAGTCATCTTTCTCATCGTTTACCATGGCGGTGGGGTCGACGCTCCCATCTGTGCCAGACACGGCGCAGATTAAACCCACAGAAACCGGGGGACGGGCACCGCGAAACATCGTCACCAGCATCAACTACTACGACGACCCTGGCGACGGATCCTCTCCGCCCCCAGTCATCGTTGGGGGGTAAGACGCTTTTCGTCGTCTCCCCGAATCTCTCAGTGGCCTCATGCATCCATGTGTGCGTACAGATAACTCATGCCTCGTCCCCAGCCAGAAAGTCACAAATGAGCGGAAAATGATCCCTCACACCATGACCGTCACCGACGTCACCGGCGACGAGGACACCTTCACACTCGACTCCCACGGCTTCCAGTACCTCCGCCACGAAAGTGTCGAGACGGACTTTACAGACGAGGAGCGCATCAAGAATGTCTACTACCCCGAGGCCGAGAAGCTCTACAAGCAAATGTAAGTCCACATTTTTTCATGTCTTCCCTTGCGAACCGACCGCCCTCAGTGGACGGAACGGAGGGAGCGGTGTAAGGAACACCGGTGGGCCGCAATCAAGTTGCAATCAAGAGAAGATACCCCCATGCTCACCAGGGTGGCTCCTCGTCCGAACCATGCAGCACCGGGGCCAGCAGAGTCGTCATCTTCAACCACCAGATCCGCCGCGGGCCGGCCAACTGGCACTCCCTCGGCGAGCGCAACACGGAGCAGCGCGGGCCGCTGCACAAGGCTCACGTCGACCAGTCCTACGACGGCGCCCTCATGATGGCCCGGCACCACCTCGGCGCCGAGGCCGATGAGCTGCTCGCGCCCGGGCGCCACCGCTTCCAGATCATCAACCTCTGGCGGCCCATCAAGACCGTCCGCAAGGACCCGCTGGCCGTCGCCGACGGGAACTCGGTCGCCGAGGCGGACCTCGTGGCGGGCGCCATCATCTACCCCCGCCACCGCGCCGAGACGTGGACCATCAAGGCGAACCCGGCGCACCGGTGGTACTACAAGGACCAGCAGCGGCCGGACGAGCCGCTGCTCATCAAGTGTTTTGACTCGGACACGTCGGTGGTCAGGCGGGCGGCGCATTGTGCTTTTCGGGACCCGGAGATGGATGGTGGGGAGCACCGGCAGAGCATCGACGTACGGGCGCTGGTGTTTCACTGAAAGCTGGCTGTTGGCCTGGATTACATGAATGTGACAGTGGAATGATCAGAGAGCGACTTAGATCTGTCTTACTTTTTACCGTTCAAACAAACGGTTGACAACGGTGTTTCCTGTGAGACGCTGGCGGAGATGAGGCGTCCACGTGGGACATAATACACGATTTCAAGACACCCTTGTTCGACCAACACGTGGAATTGGCTACAACGGCGATGTGACGTCAGAGAGCCTCATCAATCAAGTTCGGAGAGGCTCCGTCGTACTAACCTCTCCTTCAGGCAATTGAGATGGCACCATCGCCTGCCATGCGGTGCGATGACTAGGACAAGCCGGTACTCGGCATCTACATATTCTTTCTTTCCTCGTTCTTTTCTTGGGAAACGCTTGGAAAGACTGGTGGAAGCTGCATATGTCGGCAAGGTACCTTCTTACACGGCAGCAGCTGGTCCTTCCCGTCCTGGCGTGCTTGGGGAGGTGGGAGGTTGGCTCCTGCCACAGCTCAGCTCAGCTCAGCTCGGGTCGCTGCCTTATCGATACGTCGTGTCGCCCCGCTTATTGTGTCTCATCAGCCAACCGGTGTCTGCCGTTGGCAAATGACGTCAAGACGAAAATAGAGCAGTAGCCCACCTGCCTTCCAACTCTGCCACCAGTGACGGCGTTGCTCTGACCAATTCCAATTTGAGTCTTCGGCTGCTCTTCCCTGCCGCCGGTGCATCGAGCGCGGGGCTCTTGTTTTTTTACGTTAATTTTGTTTGACAGTCGTTCCAATTAGTCCAATATGAGCTTTCCTCGTCGGTTCAGTGCGAATGCGGCAGGTCCAATGGCTTTGGCTGGAGCACGCGAGTCCTTGCTGGGCTGAGAAACGCTGCAAATGCACGACGAAAAACCCCGCCGCTGCTGTCACCCGTCACACCCACCCCTCCTTCAGCTGCAAACCACAGACTGCGAGCTGCAGTGTCTGCGCTGCGCTGGTGCTCACAGCTTTGATCGAGTTCCGCTCCGAGTCTGAGTCTATTCTCTCAGCAGAATGCCCAGCCACCAATTGCCATCGCCATCGCCAATGGCCCTGGAAGAGGCGCAAGACGCGCGGCTTCGCATCCCGCCGGGGCAATCCGTACCACCCCTCGGGATCCCGCCCTACCGCACTCTGCCCTTTTGCCCTCCCATTCTTGGCCCGATGGAGGGTGAGCTTCCAGGTTTGTGGCCCAGCTTGGGGCCTCTTGGTTGGCGGTGTTCCTGAGCACAGCGTGGCATCGAGGCAAGGGGCCAAGACCACCACCTTGGTCGCATCTTGCATCGGATCACCGCCGCTCTGTTCAGTCTCCTTCACACCGTAGCAACAGACGGAACACAGAGACAAGCAGGCAATCAATCAATGCCCTTCCAACACGACAAGAATCGACCCAGCGGATCGTCAGATGCCCCGCCTCTAGCTCGTCAAATGGCACTCTAGCCTTGTCGCCCGCGTCGCCCTGTCTCACCACCAAAACCGTCCCGGTCCCAGTCCCAGCGCCGCCCACACTTTTAGCCCTCCTCCGTGCCCTTCCAAAGTGGAATCCTGCTTTTCTTCCTTGCTGCAGTCCGCTCCTCCTGCTTCCGGCCGAGCTATCTGACCTCACCTCCCGCCCACCTGGACTGGACTGGACTCTCCGCCGTCCCCATATGACATAGCCCTTCGGTTTCAAGCTTTCTCATAAGCTTTTGTCGCGCGCCCTCCTCCATTCCCTCTTCCGTCTTCCCGTCTTGTCTACACTTCTCTGCCATCTCAAGCCTCACCCAAGCTCCAGCCCAAGCTTGCCGTTATCTCGTGTTGGCTGGAATGCAACGGCTTGCCCACTCCACCGCCCCTCGCTTTACCCCGCGAACCCTGTGATACCCCTCCATACCATTACGAATTCATGATCTACTAGACACTAGCCAACGCCCATTGATACCCGTTTCCCGCCCTTCTACCCGTCGCCAAGATGTTCACCACCGACCACAAGGACGACAACCCTGAAAATGAGAGCTTCTTCCACAAGCTCAAGAAGCCCTTCCGCGAGCTCGAGGAGAAGCTCGAGGGAACCCACCTCCACGACGCCAAAGTCCACCTAACCCACAAGAAGCACCAGATCGGCAAGTTTGCCAACCTCGTAAGCTCTCGTCCCCGTTTCGGTCTGCTCAATTCGCAAGCGCCAGACATGAATTAACCCGTGCGCGCACCAGTTCAACGCGAACCACCGCCACGACGAGGAGCACGAGAAGGCGACCGACGACAAGCGGGCCAAGATCGCCGAGGAGCACCGCTTCAAGTCCTTCTTCCCCGAGCGCGACGGCAACCTCATCAAGTGGTATGTCGACGGCCGCAACTACTTTTGGGCCGTCTCCGAGGCCCTCGAACAGGCCAAAGAGACAATCTACATCGCCGACTGGTGGCTGTCGCCCGAGCTATTCCTTCGCCGCCCACCGCACTACAACCAGGAATGGAGACTGGACAAGGTCCTGAAGCGCCGTGCCGAGGCAGGAGTCAAGATCTTCATCATTGTTTACCGTGAGGTTGAAGCTGCGCTGACGTGCAATTCGGAGCACACTAAGCACGCCCTGCAGGCCCTCTGTCCCGAGGGTACCCCTGGATATGGCAACATCAGAGTCATGCGCCACCCTGACCACAACGTCTTTGAGAACGCCGCCGATATGACCTTCTACTGGGCTCATCACGAGAAGTTCGTCGTCATTGACTATGCGATGGCCTTCATCGGAGGCCTCGATCTCTGCTTCGGTCGCTGGGATAGCAACACCCACCCGCTTGCCGACGTGCATCCTGAAGGTGTGCAGAATGAGGTCTGGCCTGGCCAGGACTTCAACAACAACAGAATTATGGATTTTCAAAACGTGCAGGACTGGAAGCAGAATGAGCTGAGCAAGGCACAGTACGGACGCATGCCGTGGCACGACGTCTCAATGGGTGTCGTTGGACCCTGCGTCTACGACATTGCCGAGCACTTTGTACTGCGCTGGAACTTTGTGAAGCGTGACAAGTACAAGCGCGACGACCGGTTCGACTGGATCCAGCTTCAAAACCGTCTGAATGAGGACGAGGATCTTGTGGGAGTCCAGAGGCCTAAGCACCCGGTGGGCGACTACGTCACTCACCCTCTCAGCGACCTCGGCTCGAAGAACTTGGAAAACCGCGGCACCCTTCACGCCCAGGTTGTCCGCTCAAGCGCCGACTGGTCCAGCGGTATCCTGACGGATCACTCCATCCAGAACGCCTACTCTGAGATCATCCGCAAGGCCGAGCATTTTGTCTACATTGAGAACCAGTTCTTCATCACCGCCACTGGAGACCAGCAATCGCCTATCCACAACACCATCGGCCGCGCCATTGTCGACGCAGTCGTCAGAGCTGGCAAGGAGAACCGCAAGTTCCGCGTCATCATCCTCATCCCTGCCATCCCTGGTTTCGCCGGCGACCTCCGAGATGATGCCGCCACCGGTACCCGCGCCATTATGGACTACCAATTCAAGTCAATTTGCCGTGGGGAGCACTCCATTTTCGAGCAGTGCCGAGCCCAAGGTATCGACCCGAGGAACCACATTTTCTTTTTCAACCTGCGCTCGTACGATCGATTGAGCAGAACCTCGGCCGTAGAGAAGAGAGAGAAGGACACCGGCGTTAAGTATTTGGAGGTCCAACGCGCGCAGGCCGAGGAGGTCATGGGTGCTGGTATTCATGGCACCAAGGACCCTGTCGCGAATGAGCGCGATACGCACATGGGCTCCATGAAAGACCAGTCTGGAAACGGCCGTCCCCAAGAGGCTAAAGACGCGCTGGATGCTAAGAAGAAGTTCGAGGCAAGCTTGGGCGAGAACGGACACAAGACCGTTTACTCTGTTGCTCATCACGCCATGGCCAACTCTGGCTCCATTGAGGAGGAAATCTGGGACGACGAGGACCCCGAGACTGAGATCCGCAACTGGATCCAGGAAGAGCTCTACATCCACTCCAAGTTGCTCATTGCCGATGACCGTATCGTGGTGTGCGGTTCCAGCAACCTGAACGATCGCAGTCAGGTCGGCCACCACGACAGTGAGCTGAGTATCGTCATGGAGGACACAAAGCATGTGACCAGCACGATGAACGGCCAACCGTATGAAGCGGGATGGCACGCGACATCTCTGCGACGCTACCTCTGGCGCGAGCACCTCGGTCTTCTCCCCTCTCAGGAGTTGGACGGCAGCAAAGACATCAACGCACAGCCCCCCGGCGAGAACTCGCCCAACGACCCTTTCGACCGCGACGACAGCTGGAAGTTTACTGAGGATCCCCTCAGCGATGAGTTGTGGGACATGTGGACGACGAGAGCGACCAAGAACACCGAAATGTTCAGGCACCTGTTCCACGCTGACCCCGATGACCACAGTAAGTTCACTGAACGCAAGTATTGAGGCAAATCTAACTCGATCACAGTCAAAACCTTCGAGGACTACGACAGATACTTGCCTCCCAAGGGACTCAAGTCGGGCCACATTTTCGACCAGTTCATGCCCGCGGCCGATGCGCGAAAGAAGATTGACCAAATCAAGGGTCATCTCGTGTGGTTCCCGCTTGACTTCCTGCGAGACGCCGAGATGGCTGAGAAGGGTCTGCAGGTTAACCAGTTCACAGAGAGTGTGTACACCTAAAAGTCGAGGCTTTACACAGGGACAGATTTGGGAGGAAAGAGATGGATACAATACTACTACGACTTATGGCTTAATGTATAAATATGAGCGTCGGTTGACGCCTCGGCTGGTTCTTTGGAGCCGAAAATGCAAACAAATTTCTTCTTCAAGACCTCGCCCTCAGTTTGGGAAAACTAACTGCTGCTTCTCAACATGGACGGCCTTTGTCACCCCTTCCAGACCCTCCACCATCCGAGCGATCCTCTCATAATTAGGGTATGACTGACCCATCTCGGTGCCAGATTTACACCCCTATCGGTAGAAAATGTATAGGTTGAAGTCCACCACAGTCAGCCCCTCGCCAACAGCGAACTCCCTCCCCGCCAATCTCTCGTCAATCCTCGCATAACACTTATCGATAACCTCCTGTGCTCTCACAATAACCTCAGCCTTCGCCTCCTCCCCTTTGACAAACCTCTCAGACCGAAGGACGCCAGCGTATCCCAAGCTGTGCAGCGTCCCCGACAGCCAGCACACCCACTCGTACGCCTTGGCCCGCTGCGCCGCCGTCCTGCCGAAGAGATTCCGTTCCGGGACGAGGGAGGCGATGTGAGTCAGCACGGCGGGCATCTCGGCGATGACCGTTGTATCAAAGCCACCGTCGGGCATCTCGTTGATAACCGGTTTGCCATTGTCGGTGACGACGAGACACGGGACGTAGCCGGTGGGGTTGATGTGGCGATACTCCTCGTGGGTGAGCGAGCCGTCGGCGGCGCGGTAGCGACCCCCAATGCCGCCTGTGCCATCTGGCGTGGGCTCCATCTCGACTGCGACGAAGGGGATGGCGAAGTGGGTTAGGATGCTGTGCGGGACGAGGGAGCAGGCGCCGTTGGTGCGGTAGAGGGTGATGTTGGGGGTGGTCATGTTGACGGCAGTCTTGACTTAATGCTTGCAGCTGGAGCTGGATACACTTCAATGAGGATCGAACTGGTGTTAGATATAATCCTGTCTCTCATCTTCGGAGCTTCAGTGCTCTCTAAATAAACATCAACACATCCCAACCGTCAACCTGTGCATGTCGCGCCCTTCACAAATCAGGTTGTGATGAGATGATGTCTGGTTGAATAAGCTGGACGCAAATAAGATCCGACAGCCTCTTTAGACTAAGGAAGTCCAAAGAGATGACAAAATAAGCAAGGCGGGAAAAGGGTCCGACCCGGAAGGATCGTTGACTAAAATAGGTCCAAGCTACTGACAACGAAGAGACACTCTTCACCGAGCCCTTACCGAGATCCTTGCCAGCATTCTTCGGTGTATGCGGGGTAGCGGGGGAGCCCACACCGATCCCACACTGCACAGTGCCACTTTAGCCGCAATGGAGTGGAGGAGTCAACAGAACCCCTCCATTGACTCACTTTTTGGGTAAATTTGGCCATAAGTCGACCACTCCTCGCCCTCCACCCTTCCGCTCCCCGACGACCACGAACCCTCGATTCCTGCTTTGACTTTGACCGAAGCGATTGGGCACTCGACTACCGAAATAAACAATGGCCTCCGCACCCGAAGCGCCGACCGCCGCGGTCCCCGTCGAGGCCGTGGAGCCTGCCGCCGCCAGCACCGGCGGACAAAAGGTCGATCCTTGGAACGTGTCCGGCGAGGTGGGCGCGGATGGAAAGGTCAAGGCGATTGACTACAAGGTATGCACAGGTTTTCGTATAGGCTGGTCACTGGGCATTGTGCTCTCTCTTGCCGCGTTTCCCTGGAGAGTCGTTCAACCGTCTGCTGTGTGCAACGCTTGAAGCCAGCCAGCTAACAAGGGGCCACGCGACAGAAAATCGTCGACGAGTTCGGCACGAAACTGATTGACGACGCCCTCCTCGAGCGCTTCGAGCGCGTCACCGGACACAAGCCGCACCACTTCCTGCGCCGGCAGATTGTCTTCTCCCACCGCGACCTCGACCTCATCCTCGACCGCTATGAGAAGAAGGAGCCCTTTTTTATCTACACTGGTGCGTTTGGAACTTGGGGGAGGCCAGGAGGGAATATAAAAGGGGAAGTTGATTGCTGACGAGGCGGCAGGCCGTGGACCGAGTTCCGACAGCATGCACATTGGACACGTCATCCCCTTCCAGTTGACGAAGTGGCTGTCGGATGTTCTTGATGCGCCGCTGGTGGTATGTTGTCCCCCTGTTCCTGAGGATTGGAATTGATTACTGACGTGAGGCAGATTATGATGACTGATGGTATGAATGTCAATGGCTCGCAAGGGGCGTGGTCTAACTCCGTGCGCAGACGAGAAGTTCTTGTTTTCTGAGAAGAGGACAGTTGAGGAGGTTATGCACTACACGAGAGAGAACGCCAAGGACATGTGAGATGAGAAGACATCTTCCTCTCGGACGAACACTAACAACAGCAGCATCGCCATCGGCTTCAACCCCGAGCGCACCTTCATCTTCTCCGACTACGACTACATGGGCGGCGCCTTCTACAAGAACATCACCCGCGTCGCCAAGCGCATCACCGTCAACACCGCAAAGGCCGTCTTTGGCTTCGACGACTCCTCCAACATCGGCAAGGTCCACTTCGCCTCCATCCAGGCCTCCTCCTCCTTCGCCAACTCCTTCCCCCACATCTTCGGCGATGACGAGGCGCGCACCACGCAGATCCCCTGCCTGATCCCCTGCGCCATCGACCAGGACCCCTACTTCCGCGTCACCAGAGACTGCGCCGCCGGCCTGCGCTACGCCAAGCCCTCGCTGGTCCACTCGCGCTTCCTCGACGCGCTGCAGGGCCCCGGGTCCAAGATGTCCGCGTCGATCGAGAGCAGCGCCATCTTCATGAAGGACACGCCCAAGCAGATCCAGAACAAGATGAACAAGTACGCCTTCAGCGGCGGAAAGGTCACGGCTGAGGAGCAGCGCGCCGAGGGCGCTGACCCCGATGGTTTGTCTCACCTCCACCCCTTTCCGTAGTCGTGTGTCTAACAGGTACCGCAGTCGACGTCTCCTACCAATACCTCCGCTTCTTCCTCGACGACGACGCCGAGCTCGCCCAGATCCGCGAGGACTACCGCACCGGCAAGATGCTCACGGGCGAGATCAAGAAGCGCTGCGCCGAGGAGCTGGCCAAGTACTGCACCGCCTTCCAGGAGCGCCGCGCCCAGGTCAACGAGGACACGGTCGACCTCTTCATGGCGCGCCGGCCGCTGGTCTGGGCGGGCTCCGAGAGCCTCAAGAGTCTGCCCGTCCGCCCCGCGGAGGGCAGTGGTGCGCCCGCGGAAGGCGGCGACGGCAAGATGACCAAGAACCAGCTCAAGAAGCTCGAGAAGCAGAAGCAGATTGAGGAGAAGAAGGCGAAGAAGGCGCAGGAGAAGGAGGCGGCCAAGGCGACTGCCGAGGGGGCGTAGAAGGGCAGAGATGGAAAGGTTAGAAGGTGCAAAATATACCCAACAAGATTTGAGTTCTTGCGAGTTTGGTTCTTGGGGTGTGATTTTGATGGTGCAGCTCTCTACGATGTGAAGCTGTTACTGACGTCAGACGATACATCGTGACACTCGAAGGATCACATTCCCAGTCGTATGAAAACAACCCTCCTCCATTTACAGCCGTATAAAGGTCTCTGCAAAATCGCCGACGCGGATCAGCATAGGCGTTAAGATTCGCCCGTCGGCGTTTAGCCATCTCACCCCGGATCGCCGATGAGACGTGTAAGTCGTGTATGACAATGCATGAGAGCAGTGAGTTGCTGTAAGACAAGATACCTTCTCTGCCTGAATCCGATTGCAAGTTCCCTATATAAATGTAGCCTGTAGCATAGGCAGTCACGGAAGATGAAATAACCTCAACCTCGCAGCATCCATCTTACACCACCACCACCAAAACACCACAACAATGTCTCTCAAAGGCAAAGTCGCAATCGTAACAGGCGCCTCCCGCGGTCTCGGAGCCGGTATGGCCCTCGAACTAGCCCAAAAAGGCGCATCCGTACGCTCCATCCCTCCCTCCCCTTTTCCTCGCCCTCACTTATTAAAATCACCCAGGTAATGCTCCTCTACACCTCCGACTCCAGCACCCCCCAAATCACCGCCCTCCTCCCCCAAATCGCATCCCCCCCGCACTCCCCCCCCGCCACGTCCTGCCAAGCAGACCTCCCCGTCCCCTCCCCCCCATCCACCGTCCTCGCCGCCCTCTCCGCCTGGCCCGCAGCCGAAGCAGGCAAACTCGACATCCTAATCAACAGCGCCGGCACCGAGCTCAACGCCCCCCTCGGCTCCATCACGCCGTCCGACTTCGCATCCGTCTACGACCTCAACGTCCGCGCGCCGCTGCTGCTCACCCAGGCCCTACTACCGCACCTCAACCCGCGCGCGCGCATCATCAACATCTCCTCCGTCGGGGCGCGGGCGGGGTTTGCGGGGCTGGGGCTGTACTGCTCGTCGAAGGCGGCGCTGGAGGGGTTGACGCGGTGCTGGGCGCGGGAGCTGGGCGGGGACGGGACGACGGTGAATTGTGTGGCGCCCGGGCCGGTGAAGAGTGACATGTTGGATAATATCCCGAGGGAGATTGTGGAGATGCAGATGGCGCAGACGCCGGTGGAGGGCAGGGTGGGTAGCGTGGAGGAGGTGGCGAGGATCGTGGGATGGTTGGCGGGGGAGGAGGCGGCGTGGGTTAGTGGGCAGGTTGTGAGTGCTAGTGGGGGGTGGGCGATGTATTGAGATGTCTTAGGCAGGAGATAGGGAATTGGAGATCATGAAGAGGGCTGTGGTCTATGCTGGGGGTTGACATGAGGAGATCTCGTTGGATGGGACTGGAGAAAATGTCTGTGTTCATCTGGAGCCAGGGGTAGAAGGCAATCATACGATATTACGAGGCCGAAGAGAGAAGAGTCTGAGGTCGCGTTTCTCCATCACTCAGTATGAAAGACAAGCATAGGCTATTACTCTAAACTAAGGAAATACATCCAGAGTTGTGCTATAAAAGTGGCGGAAGAGGAAAATACTTGCCTCTCTCCTTATCAAAATCTATATTCTTGTCCTGGGATTTCCCACTCACATCCTCAAGTTTCTTTTCCAAGGGGGCAAATTTTCCAATACAAGCAGGACATTTGATCAACATGGTCGGACAAAGGGTTACAAATTACGAATACTCATATCTATTAAGCTGCTAGAGGAGGTGATGAAGGAAGAAAGTATTGGTAAACGTTTGTAAACCTGTATTTGCATAGTGATGTGCTTGAGAACTGTGACATTGGATACAGCAGCATCCAATCACCATGAGAGGTGCGGGCACAC
This sequence comes from Colletotrichum kahawae, assembly GCA_032988895.1. Taxonomy (NCBI): domain Eukaryota; kingdom Fungi; phylum Ascomycota; class Sordariomycetes; order Glomerellales; family Glomerellaceae; genus Colletotrichum; species Colletotrichum kahawae. The sequence continues at coordinate 65,192 of VYYT01000034.1, read as the reverse complement.
CCGTTGCATCTGAAGTATATCATCGCCGACACTGTACAGTGCTATATTGATCGGGGCGTCATTTATAAAGACGGCAGATGATGATTGAGAAAGGAGAAGCCAGTTTAGGAACATGATCATGTATTTAACATATCCAATGCTGAAAAAGTCTTGACCTTAGAAAGAGGCACTGATGATACCTACCTGGACTGAGTTTTAAACAAAGTAGCCCTCAAACGAACCAACGCGCACTCATATATCACCACCGGCCAGTGGAAGATCGTGCATGCCTATGAAACGGCACGGTTCCGTACCATGTTAGTGAGATAGCCAGAGATTTTTTCGTTCAGGCTCTGATTCGACTTGGTATGAAGCGCCTAGAATCGTTTTTTGCATGTCTAAAGCTTATGAGAAGACTTCCTTGGAACGATTATCATTCCCTTTGAAATTTTCTGACGTCAGCGTCTACCATTTTCGCCCGTTTATTTCTTTATTGGTGACTTTTAGAGCTGCGTCAGCATCTTGGGGTTGTCTAATGCGTTCAGAAGGGTGAACAAGAAGGTCAAGCCAGTTGTTCAAAGGATAGCGTCGGATGTCCATTCGCTGGTTTGCCAGCCTGCATTTTCTTGGCCCCGATCGCAGTGTCCAGGATGTCTGTTTTATGCGATGTTCATGTGAATCATGGTAAGAAGGGCAACGAGGTTGAAGGCTATAATGAGAGGGGTGTAACATCAAAGCATGCTCGAGCGAGCGATTGGCATTGCTTGGGGCCAAGCTAGACATAAAATAGACGTCACGTTTTGTGCTTGTTACCACTATCAAATGGAGTGAGCAATCATGCTGGAACCAGAGTTCAATATAAGCAACCCACAGAATCTAGGCGTCATCTACACACAGGGGAGCGCAAATTCTACTATTCTTCCGGCTGCTGACCCGCGAGGGAAGTGTTTGTCTTCGCAAGACTTACATGATAACAGGTGACAGATATCTGCTTTTCTTTTCTCGCCATTCATTTTACTGGGCGCCTCCCGTCAACTTGTCCGAAGTATTACTTCGCAGTTGACGTGAGCAATGAGCTCTGAAGATGACGAGAATGACTATTTCATGTCCGAGGGCAAGTCTTTTGGACTTCAGTCAATGCGGTTCACAACCAACGCACTGAGAATCAAATAATCCGGTCAATGAAAGTCAGGAATCATGCTTGACACAGCGAGACATCCAGCATCCCGAGGGAGGTTAAGTTGCTACGGTTGATGTCAACACAGCTTGTGCTATCCAGCTCGTGGTACTTGTCGCAGGCCCGCAACTCGAAATCTTCTCGATCAAGGCACATCCCGGGCCGGATTTCGTTAAGAGATGTTTGAATAAAAGGATATTTCTATACTTCCCACTATTTTTCGACTCATCGCAACAAATCAGAGAAAGAACACGGTTGGGAGTCTTGGCTTGATCGAATGATGATCATTCTTGGCTCGTATTATTGACATAAGATGGTGGAATTTATGCATATCATGAGGGAATCATAGTCAATTGAAGGCAGGCTATTGTTGTTTCCAGAGTATCCTCGACTAATACTCCGGAGTGGGAAGACGGCGGACAATCACGAGAATGTACACTGAAGCAACACGAGATGTGTGTTCATTCGTTGCTCCGGAAGGAGAAGGCCTGTCTCCAAAGGTATGAAGCTGCGGCCCGGACAGCGAGTGGCCAGCAATTGCGTTAAAAGGGCTATTACTCTCATCGGATACGATGCTATTTATCTGCCGCATGAGACATCTGTTCCATTAAGTATGACAGTCATAAGACGTTCCATCAGTGCAATCCAATATAAAAGGTTTGCATTGCTCAAACCATCATCGGTGTTGACAATGAGGCTTGAATTTCGTCAGGACTCGTTTTAGATCTGCGATCTTCAGAGGAATATTACTCGCATGCGTTGTCCAGCCCAGCTGCCGACGGCGTTCATGCGGTCTCAATATCCGTTCTAAGACTTGACATCCATCATCTTCCGTCTCTTCCTTCAGCCTCCCAAGTATTTAACCTGAATTTCGTGTTTAAATATCGATCACCGTGCAGCCAAGCTGCCTGTCGTCCGAGTTGACGGCAACACTTGAGCCACTTGAGCCACTGAAAACTCGAAAGATGTTTCGAAATACTGTCCATTTGACGGGATGAGTCGCCATGAAACTTTGTGCATAGAAGAGAATGTACCACGTTCTGGGGACCTTATTTTATAGTCATGGTTCAATGCTTGCTTGGGAAACTCTGACGTAATCGGACAGCCATGTTTGGAATGGAAGGCCTCATGACGGATTGGTTACTATGTACCATGACTGCTGGTGTATTTCACTAGAATAACACACAGGAAGAGACAGACAAGGTCGTCCGCGAATCATCCATAGAACTCCAGAAGGGATAATTACATGTACCACGACAGTGAGTAAGCGGCGAGGTGAACATTGGTACAGAACCAGGATGTTCACAAAACAGTCGATTGCCTTGTTCCAAACCAAGGACGAACGACTGCTCCATTAACTTATATAGTCCTCAAGGCGAACAATTGAATTGGAACCTAGAATCAGGTCGGTGCCTTGAACGAAACACCCCCTCAAGACAAGCGCATCGTTGAGGCACGGAAAGTACATATGATTGGATTATGTATAAAAGGGGGGCCGTCGTTGGATTCGAACGAGCTTCTACGCAGACCAATGATCTATTCCTCGCTGTCTGAAGTTTTAATCGTATGCAATCGTCATCGGCGAATGTTTGCCCTTGCAACACTTTCAAGATCAATGCTTGCAAGTTGTTGGAACGTTGATGCCGCCTCCCCTTCGCTGTCCCTATCCACCCTTTCCGAGGTATCGATGGAATAATACTGCCGCCCTGTGTACGTATTGACCACTGGCGTCCGTCGGATCAACAGCGGAGGGAACAGAAGCAATTGTAAACAACAGACCGTAAAAGAGACCATAGTCTGAAAAAGACATTGGCGAAGCAGCCGCAAGGTCAGTCCGTGGCACCCAATATAAACCTATCTAGGCTGTCTAGACCACCGCCCAACGCGTGGGACTGATCATAGAGCCTCACAAGCCCAAGTGTTGTTAATGCAAGAGACATATATCCACGATTCTACACCTGCTCCATCGGGGATTAGCCCTGACTACGAGGCTTAAATACGTTCTGTCCAGCCCTGTAACTCACGAGATTCGGTTTCTCAGCATCAAAGGGAAGATGTTATTTTAGATATTAGGAGTATATGGACAGCCACACCAGCGCCTCAGCGTTACCTTGTAACCCCTTCGCCAACATCACTTGCCCTGGTTGAAGTTCATGCTGTATCCACCAGTAGCCTCGTCCTTGACCATCTGGAAGTTGTCAGTGCTGAGCCCAAACGGCTTGAGTATGCCGTTGCCCAACTAAATCCGTTAGCCTCATTCACAACTCAGAGTCATCAACACTTACGTCCTTGAGCTTCCCCCACATCTCCGCCGTCTCCTTCTCCTGCGCAGCCTTCGTCCTCGGCGGCAGCACCCTCAACTGTGTCTGCACAATCTTCCGATCCGCAGGCGCCAGATTCGTCATCTTGGAAAGCGCCTTGTAATCCTCCTCGGCGCCCGCCAGGTTCTGCCAGCCGCCCTCCTCGCTCCGCGCCCGCGCCCTCCTCATCAGCGCCTTGGCACGGATCCGCAGCACATCCTCCTGGCGCTTCTTCCTCGCGGCCTCCTCCGGGTCGTCGGACGTTACCGGCGCAGGGGCGGCCTTGCTCGCGCCGGAGCTCACAATCTCCTCCTCGACGTCCTCCTCCTCGGCCCTCTCCTTCTCGCGGCGCTCCTGCTCGAGGGCAGCTTCCCTCTCGATCCTGTCGAGGCCGTCAAGGGCGGCGGTAGCGCTGGAGATGGCGTCCTTCCACTGGTCGAGCTTGAGGTGGCAGGCGGAGATGTTGGAGCGCAGGACGGCGAGGTCGTAGTCGAGGTAGTTGGGGCAGACGGCGACTGCCTCGTCGTACTTGTTGATGGCGGCCTCGTATTTTGAGGAGGCGAAGAGGGCGTTTGCTTCCGTCTTGTTTGCGTTTGCCTCGGCGAGGAGGGACTGGTGGGTTGTCAGTTGTGATGCTCATGAGGTTGGATGAGTGTGTAAGGCTTACCGCCTCTTCTTCAGGGGAGAACTTCTCAATCTTTTCCTCCTCGTCCTCCTTTTCAACCGTCTTGTCCTGGGCCTTGGCCTCAGCTTCCTTTGGCGGCATCCTGGAGTATTCTCACCCGTGTGGTTGGCTCTTGAGGGTGAGAGAGGTGCTGGGTGAGGGAGGTTGGTTTTGGGCGGAGACAGCTAACTACAGACAGAAGACGGTGGAAATGTCGTCACTGTCTCGCCGGATCTCCACGTGGAACGGGGCGTTGGACGTTGGAACCAGTGGGGGGCACACTGAGGCTGTTCACATGTTTTGGGGCGCAAACAGCCACTAAAATCGACCCCTCCGTCAGCGGCCCTTCTGGAATCTCAGCAGCCCAGCTTTTGGGGAAGGGGCGCGGGCCCGCTGTCTCGCGGGATCTTTTAGCGAATGAGGTCGCCAGATGGTGGCAGGTGGACAGTGTGCGCTGGCGCATAGACTGTGTCTCTGATGAAGATCAAAACTCCTGACGTTTTTTGCAAACTTTGCCAGTTTTATCATGTAATATTCAGTTAATTCTAATGTTGAATTTAGATACTCAATAACACCATAAATGCCTCCGTAACAATCAAAGTAAGAGCAGAGTGGCACAGCGCAGTTGCTGCATCTGGATCTGCATCCATCTGCCCCACTTTGGTCCGTTTGGCGATTCACATTTTTTGGGAAAGAGCTGAGTGGGCTGGCTCCAATTGACCCCTCCATCCTCCATTGTCGGTGCCTTCCGTCCCCGTCTTCACCCCACTGTTCCTTCCTGCCGGCCCTGGACCTGACCTGCACCTGCACCTGCCTTTGTGACTCTCCATTGTTTCCCCGGTGCCTGCCTTCCTCAATTCACCGTTGCGCCCTTTCCCAGAGAAGGAACCAAACAAACGGCCTCTTCACATTTTTTTATCCAGCCTCACCTCACCTTCTTCCACTACAAAAACCCCCACCTCCAACCCAAACCCACCACAACTTCCTCCTGTTCCTACCCCTCCATCACCACCAACTTCCTTTCGCGCGACAACAATCCGCCTTCCTTCTTCTATCTTCCACCTTGTGCAACCTAATCGCACCTCCTCTGCCTCTTCTCTCTACCTTCACACACCTTCACATTCACAGAAGCCTCCCTCAACCGTCACAATGGCTCCCCGCACTGAGTAAGTCCCATCTCCTTCCTGCGCGCACTCTTCCTCTACCCATCCTTTGCGACTCGCGACAATGGCAATGGCTGACCTCCTCTTCCCCTCCAGCTTCCCTCCCATCCGGGCCTGCCTCTTCGACATGGACGGCCTCCTCCTCGACACCGAGGACCTCTACACGGCCTGCATCAACATCATCCTCGAGCAGCAGGGCCGCCCTCTCCTCCCCTGGTCCATCAAGGCCAAGCTCCAGGGCCGCCCCGGCCCCGATGCCACTCGCCTCTTCCACGAGTGGGCTCAGCTCTCCATCTCCGAGCAGGAGTACCACCAGCAGCTCTCCGCTCTCCAGCGCCAGATCTTCCCCACCACCAAGCCCCCCCCCGGAGTCCCTGCCCTCCTCGCCAACCTCGGCCGCACCCGCTACTGGGACCTCAAGCCCGCCTCCAACGGCGCCGCCGACAAGCAGGACCCCCACCGCGTCCACATCGCCCTCGCCACCTCCTCCCACCTCGCCAACTTCAAGCTCAAGTCCGACCACCTCACCGAACTCTTCTCCATCTTCCCCTCCCACCGCCGCGTCCTCGGCGACGACAAGCGCATCGCCCCCGGCCGCGGCAAGCCCAACCCGGACATCTTCCTGCTCGCCCTCAAGACCATCAACGACTCCCTCCCCGCCGGCGAGAAGCCCATCACCCCCGAGGAGTGCCTCGTCTTCGAGGACTCCGTCCCCGGCGTCGAGGCCGGCCGCCGCGCCGGCATGCGCGTCATCTGGTGCCCCCACAAGATGCTCCTCAACGAGTACAAGGGCCGTGAGAAGGAGGTCCTCGCCGGCCGCACCGGCGAGGCCGGCCAGGTCGACATGCCCCAGGTCGGCGAGATCGACGACGGCTGGGCCGAGTTCATGGACAACCTCGAGGACTTCCCCTACGACAAGTTCGGCATGACCATCCCCCCAGTCGAGGTCGACAACGAGCCCTTCATGAAGGAGAACGTCGGCGAGGTCCTCGTTGAGAAGGCCAACGGATCTGCTTAAGTTTCCTTCGCGCAGCATGCTTCATCCAAACGACGACACCAGGATTTTGGCAAGATCTGGCTTGGCATACCACGGGCATTGTTAAGTTGGACTTTTGCCATCCTGGCTCGACTTTTTTCCTACTTCTTTCCTTTTTGAGCAAGCTCTTTTTTACGAGAAAACGGCATTAGACAGGGCATGGATTACGATGGTAATGGGCGAATGAAGACAGAAGGTCTGGCATGGGATTTCGATAGACCCCTCAAGAGAGAGACAGGATTCTGGGAAACGGGAAGACCCTTTTTTTTTTTTTTTTCATAGACTTGGTTTCTTTGATCACGATCAAGGACGAAAAAGCATTTGGCATTGCGATAGAATCCTCCCAGTGGATTAGAGAAAGCAGGCACGAGAAAGAACCAACCACCCCCCCGCATCCGAATGATACCAAAATATATGCATACAAAACAAACATCTTTCTGCTTGGTGCCGAAGCTTTTCGTGAGAAAGACAGTTATCAACAAAACAAACACATTCCCAGTCCAGTCCCCCTTGTCATTCGAATTTGATGACACGAAAAACGAATCCTGATGGTATCGTTGCCTTCCTTTGGAAAGCATTGTTTCCTCCTCCCTCTCCATCCCTTAGTATGCCGGAGCGAAAATCCACAGCTCGCTCCTCAAGAGGCATATCTTTCCTCCCCATTTGTCCAGTTTGCCGGAACGCCAGATGCTACGATTTAGGGGATCCCTTTTCGGAAAACGATCCCGTAGAATTTCGACGGGAGATAACAAATCTCATCCACACCGCCCCCTTATTTTTCGCCGCAATGATGCCGGCCGTCCTGTAAAGCCGTATCCCACCCTCCTTTGTAAACAAAATAGAAAAGGCCTGTATGGAGATGATGAAGTAGGAAGTCGAAACAACGGAGAGGTCGGGAAAAGACGAGCGGTTGAAGAAAATGGTGGTGAGGGTTCGGCCGTAATCATGAACCAGGCATCCAGTGCCGTTTTTTGTAGTGTAGTTTGTACTTATCATCCGCAGGTTGAAATGTGAAGATCCCACTCGTCCTTTCCCTCGTCACTCTCCAAGAAAATTATGTAGATATAAGAAGGTAAGACACACCCTTGGGTGCATCAGGTCGGTGCCTTTTGTAAATAAAGATGGGCTGGAAGAGAAGAAGATGAGCAAGAAAAGGGGGAAACCGCCCCCTAGAAGCGTCGACTCGTATCAGAGGAAACTCTGCGAGCTGTACGAGTTGGACCGGTTCGGCGGCTCGTACCAGTTCTGGTACGGGTGATTCGGCAGCGAGAAATCCGCGAAGCTGAGCGGGTTCACGAGCGCCTTCATCGGCGCCGCGGGCGGCTGGCTGCTCGCCGCCGTCATCGCGGGCGGTGCACCACCGCTGCTCGCATAGTACTTGCTGTTGTTACCGCCGCTGCCCGCTCCTCCTCCTCTGGGGTCCGGGTGCGCCATGACGGGGGTGCCGCCGCCGGCGGGCGAGGGCCAGCCCCACGACTTCTTGAGCTCGGAGTGGATCTTGCCGAGGCGCCAGCCGGACTCGGCGTGGATCTTGTCGAGGATCTCGAGGACCTCTTCCTGCTCGCGCGGGTCGGTGAGCACGGCGGAGGCGATGGCGAGGGAGCGGATGGCGACGGAGGCGACGCCGCGGTCCTTTGTGTGCGCGACGATGCCGCAGACCTGGTGCGCGTGGTGCAGCTGCAGGGCGCGCATTTCCTCCGAGGCCTTGCCGGGTTCCATGGGGTTGGTCTGCGCGAGGAGGCATTGGGCGGTGTGGTAGAAGAGGCGGCCGATGATGGCGGCGCGTTTGATGAGCCTGGAAGATTTCGGTGTTAGTACATTGGTCAGATTTGAGGGGTTTAGTTGGAGAAGGGAGGAGGGAGAGAACATACCAGACGTTGGGAAAGGCAGACTTGGAGTTTGTCTGCGAGGGGTAGAGGTAGCCGAACGGGTGCATCGTGCGCGGGCACGCGTTGTTCCACTTGTCGCACAGCCTCTTGAGGTCCTGCCACTGCGCGAGCCGGTTGCCGAGGCGGATCTGCTCGTCGTGCGGGCTCGGCTCCTGGAAGCGCGGGCTCGTGGCGCGGAAGTTGGCGATCTTGGCCACGATGTACAGGATGCGATGCACCCACAGCTCCTCGGACCCGAACCCGTCTCCCGATGATGATGATGATGATGCTGCCGCGGCAGCAGTCGCAGCACCGTTGCTCTCGGCGGTAAAGTCCATGTCCAGCCCCCACGAGTCCGGGTCCCACGACGTCTGCCAGTTGAAGGCGAGGCACGAGAGCACCTCCATGCCGATGTTAAGCCAGAAGCACGCGGCGCCGATGCCGGAGGAGCGCGCGTCCCACTTGCACTCGCGGATGAGGGCGCGGGCGCCGGCGATGTGGTTCATGCGCTGGGCGGGCTTCTCGGACATGATCTCGTAGACGTTGAGGACGACGGCGGTGGTGGCGCACTCGCCGGTGTTGCGGTCCGGGTTCTGCAGCGAGCGCAGCAGCTGGGTGGTGGCGGTGTCGTAGTAGAAGAGGGCCTTGTCGTCCTGGTAGGCCGGGTTGACGAGGGTGAGGTGCTTGACGCCGCAGGCGAGGAAGGCGTTGAGCAGCATGGGCGACTTGAGGGCGTGGTAGGGGATGAGGCGGGAGAAGTGCTTCTCCTTGTCGAGGGAGTCCATCCAGACGCCGACCTCCTCGACGAAGACCTGCATGTAGAGGATCTCCTCGGGCGAGTTGAGGTACTCGCGCTCGCCGGCGGTGGCCTTCTCGCTGGGCGGCGGGGTCATCATGCCGTCGGGCGCGAGGCCGTTGGCACCGTTGGCGGCACCGGGGCCGGCGGCGGCGGCGCTGTGTCGGTAGGACGGTGGCGGAGCGGTTGGTTGCGGGACGATGGAGGCGGCGGAGGAGGCGTCGCTGTCGCGGTGGGTGTGGGAGCGGGAGTGCGAGTGGTGGTGAGAGTGGGAGTGGTGGGCGTTGTCGCGGAGGGCGGCGAAGTGCTCGTAGCCGGCGTACGGGTGAGGGCCCGGGTGTGCCGAGTTCTGGGGGGTGAGGTAGGCGGTGGCGGACTCGCTCTCGCTGCGGTGGTGAGGAGGGTAGTGTGCGGCGCGGGGGGGCGCCGGGGGCCGATGGGCGGCGTGTGGCGGGTGGGAGGCGTAGGAGGGCGGCAGCTGCGGCGGCGGCGGGTGGTGTTGGAGGTGAGTCCGGGGGGAGACGGAGGCGTCCGGGCCCGGGGCGGAGCGGGCGTGGGGGGGGGGGTGGCCCTGGTGCCGGAGGGTCTGGTCGAGATGGCTCGGCTCAGGCCGGGGGGCGGCGGCGGCGGCGACGGCAACCTTGTCGGGGTGCGCGTACCGGCCGAGTCCGCCGACGTATTCTGAGGCGATTTGTCTTGACTCATCTTGAAATTGTACTGGGGGTTGGGAGTCGCGTTAGCCTGTGTCTGCCATGATGATGCTTGATGATTCCCTCACACCACCATGATGAGTGAGGGGATCATCTCGGCTATTGGGTGAGTGAGAGATAAGATGGGGGCGCTCCGGACTTACCCGACCACTCGACGGTGGGAGGCATGTAGGGTGGTTTCTTGACCTGGACGTCTATGAAGTTGAGGCGCACGCCGCGTTTGCATTCTCGATTGCTCTTGCGACAATTTAGACAGTCTGGTAAGCCTTCGTCACATTTTAGATGCCGTTCCCTACACGTTAGACAGCCCGTCCGTACTCGTTTGGACTTTGTGGCGGTCGCGGCGGCGGCGGCGGCGGATTTCTCGGGGGACTTTGCGGGGACGATGGGGTCGCGCGAGGGGGTGAGGGAGTGGATGCTCGCGCTGCGGCGGGGCGGGATGTGGGAGCTGGGCAAATTCATGGCGGCGGCGGTGGTGGTGTCGTACGGTTGATGGTGATGGGAAGAGTACTGGTCTTGGTGGTCTTGGTGGTGGTGGTGGTGGTGCTTGAGATAAGAAGACTGCTGGTGGTGGTGGTGGAGTGGTGCTACTGCTTCGTTGCCGAGGCTAAAGTCGGTGGTGAAGTCGGAGGAGAAGCCAAAGGAGGGAGAAGAGACCTGGTCGTCGTTGTCGTCAATGTCCTGGTTTCCGTCGAGGTACGGGTCGTTGACAAAGTCGAGGGGCGGATGATGCTCAAAGGGGTGCAGCACCGCCGGACCAAGGCCAAAGCCTGGCACGAGGACGCCTGCAGAGGCGTCGTATGCCTCCAGGGCTACCGAAGGGCCCGTCTCTGGTGAGTAGAGACGGTGGGGGGATTCAACGAGGGCTGGGTCGCTGTTGTCGTCGTCGTGATGGCCGTTGTTTCCGTTCTGATCGCTGTCGTCGGGTCACTCACGATGAGAGTGAGTGTGCGTGGGTGACAGAGAGAGAGAGAGAGAGAGAGAGAGAGAGAAAGAAAGCGGAAGCGCGCGTGCGAGAGCGGGGGGCCAATGTGCGAATGAGCGGCGAGAATGATCCGCTGCGCTGCTTGCTGATTGAAGGACGGACTGCTGGCTCAATGGCGGGTGACTGGTGACTGGTGACTGGTTGGGAACACTGATCCCGCTGCGTGAGAGACGTCGTCGTCGGGTTGGTGGTGAGATGCGAAATGCCGATGAAATGCGATGCGCAGGTGATGAGTTTCCTTCCTTTCAATGCCGTCGCTGCTGTGCTGCGGTCGTCGTTGAAGTCTTCGTCGTCGTCGTCGTCGGGGGCGCGATCGGAGAGCGACACAGGACTCACTTCACGGGGGGCGGTTGCGGTGCGCGGTTGTCGGTGAGAAGCGGAGAAGAAACGGTTGGTCGGTCGGGGTGTTTGGTTTTAGTGAGCGACAGGTCGAGTCGAGATGCGAAGTGCAGAGTGGGAGGGAGAAAAACCAAAAGTCACAAGCTTTCGCGTTCTGGATGGAGCAAGGTGAGGTAAGTCGAGAAGAGAAGCTGGATGAATAGGTGGAGGGAAAGACTGAGCGGCAGTGGCCCAGATTGACTTGACTAGCGCAAGATGGCCGAGGCGTGTGGTAATTAGTGTGTGCTAAGTAGTCTTTGTGTGTGTGTGTCTCCAGTGTGTGTCTCCAGTTGTTGTAGGCGTTCGTAGTGTGTGTGTGCTAAGAAGTACCCTCTTCCAGGCCTTGGCCGTGGTTTGGTTGGTGGCTATGTTTTGTAGGTAGGTACTTCACCGCAATGGATGTACCTCTCGCCGATGAGGACGATGAGTCTAGGCGTTAAGCGGGCGAGGACAAGGACGAGGGAGGGGGTGCGACTTGGTCTGTTCTCGACGCCGCTGGGGGAGGTGTGGGTAGAGACCGAGAGCATGTACCTTGCTCTGTACCTAACCTACGATGCGATGCAGTGCCTTGTACTGCGTAGTCTGGGGTGGGTTGAACAGAGTTCCCTTCCCTTCCTGTTCTCTTTTCGGATATGTCCATGTATCGTCTGCTTGTTGTATGTGTGTGTGTGCATGTGTTATGTGTTATGTGGATGTGTTATGTGCTGTGTGTATTGTGTATTGTGTGTCCCTTGTAATCCAGGTAACATACAGATGAGATGGACGTAAAGGGAAGAAAAGACAAAGTAGAATGCTGTTGCGTCGAGTGTGTGATGTCGGGAGTTTGTGTGGTGGGTGTTGGTGGGTAGGTAGTTAGTGCGCACCCGTCCTCTATCTCCGCGGTTGATAGACGGAGGGCATGTAATGTTCAGGCCAAGAAACGGTATGCAACGGGCAGATGCAGCAGTATTAGGCGAGGAACGGAACGACGGGCAGAACGTGAGAAGAGAGAAGAGCATGAGGGACCGTGATCGTCTGGCAGGCTCGTGTGTGTTAATATGGAGCAGAAGAAAGCGCCGAAGATGGATGGATCTCTCTCCATCTCACTCGGCCGCGCGGATTCCCTTCCCCCAGGTCGGGTTCAGGGGGTCTGCTGCTTCTGGGATTATGGATGTGAGCAAGACAGGACAGGACAGGACGGCGAGCATTCAGAGAGGGCCAAGACACGTCTTGCGGTTCGAGAGTACACGGAATATGTGTACGTGTGTATATGTCGCAGACACGATGAGATGTGATGCAGAACTTCAAGTTCGGGGAAAAGCATTCAGCCAATGCCGGTTCTCGGGCGGCAGTGGGTTAGAACAGCGGTCACCAACCAACCCGATGGACGTCGTCGGAATTGAGTGAGTCCAGAACTTTTTTTAACAACCAGGCACGCAGCACGCAGCAGCAGGCAACGGAACAGTAGATCAGGGCAGGCAGGCCAGACAGATCCAAGTTCGGGTCGAGCTCGGGTCCCTTAATGGGGAGACGACCGGGGCGTGGCCTCTTCCCTGCAGCCGACCAAATGTCACTCTTCACTTTCTCTCAGCGAGCGCCCTTCAGGTCGTCCGTCGTCAGGTACCTACCTATCCAGGGGGATGGATGGCAGACGGGCGCGCATGTGGGGAGGCTGAAGAATTGGCAAAGGGGATGGGGAAAAGGGAAACGAGGCGCCGATGGCGGGTGAGATAGGGAGGGATAGATCGGCAACGACAGCGTCGCTTGCCGCAACTCTATGGGAGCGAGAGCGACTGAAGAAACTCTCAACGGCTGAAAGGCACAACAGAGGGAAGGAGATTCCGGGGGGGGGGGGGGGGGCGAAGGTTGGGGGGGGCGGGGTGGGGGGGGGGGGGGGGGGGGGGGGGGGTGGGGGGGGGGGGGTGGGGGTGTGGGGGGCGTGGGGAAAAGAAAAAAGGGGAGAAAGAGAGCGCGGGAGATATCTGGAGAGACACACTCACCCCGGTACTTGTTCTGTGTAGACACAGAAAAAGGGAGAAGAAACAGGGGACGGCGGCGCGGAGGGGGAGAGGGGCGACGGGGGCGAGGAGAGGTCAGCAGGAGAGGAAGAGAGGGGGGGGAGGGCAGTAGGAGGAGGGGGGGGGAGGGGAGGGGGAGGAGGGGGTGGGTGGGGGGGAGGGGGGCAGAGGGCGGGCGCAAGGTTGAGGCGACGGCGTTGCGAGGGATGATGGATGGGGTGTAGTTGTGGGCGTTGTTGTGGGTGTCTGTGTGGCTGTGAGCAAAGAAAAAAGGGGAGAGAGAGAGAGCGGAAGATACCTTGAGAGACTCACTCACACAGGCACTTGTGCTGTGGAAGGACAAGAAGAGAGAGAGAGAGAGAGAGAGACTATGTGTGTGATGCAACCACACAGGGGCGTGGTCGCAGCAAATGGCCTCTCGCTTGATTTAGCACTTTTGGCGGGAATCTTCTAAAACCGGAGCGGTCCCCTGGGTTCCACTTTTTAAGATGGAAGAAGCGTTTGCCGATGGGTGACAGACGAGCTCGAGTCTCTTGTCTGTGGCTGGAATCGTTGCATGTACACACATACATACATGTCGACGATGGAAAGGGCTTGTGTGTTGATGTTGGACCCCTGGACCTTTTTTTTTTTTTTTTTTCTCGATATGTGCACTTGTATTAGATATTCTCTGTCTTGTTCGACATGAATAGAAAACTCTACTTCAAGAGAAATCACAACAGCGAAGCTGTGAAAGCGGCCATGAACCACCATCGTTCGATTGCTCCATAACAATGGCCAGAGCACCGGGAAAGCCGCCATCGGAGCCGACATCCGAGAGTGAATGGCCCTCGACCGGCAACGCTGCGCCGCGCCGACCTCTTCTGGGTAGAGCGCCGAGATGGCGACGAACGGTGTCCCGATATTCCGTTCGGCCGCACGTATCTGTAGAAGCATTTCCTAAAAAGTATGCCTCACCAGAACATCGAATCGCCATTATCAACGATGCGTAATTGTTCTATCCAGAGAAGAGGGAAGCACGACAACAGATACAGATCAGATCACCCCGCGATCCCATGTCCCTCGGACCGCACACAGCCACACACACAGCACACACACAATCTTCCCATCCTAATGTACCTCGATACATCCCGCTCCCACATGTCCGTACCTTGTGCGGGACGTGTTGCAGATCCGCCTTTCCGGGGTTCCAGGTGCCGCTAGAATTCGCTCGAAGGAACAGTGCCACACACTACACACCACACACACACACAAACGCCAGCCATGCCATCCATCAAGCCAGTCTGGTATTTGAACTTTCAAAGGTGAAAGTGACTTGGTGCCCCGACAATCACCACACCCCCCGGACCGTCACAGGAAAGCCTTCCTTCCTTCGCTGTGAAGTTGCTTTTAGCATCCGCCCTCTTTTTCAGCCTCCCTCCCTTGTCCGTCGGAGATGCCTCAACGTTGGCAGCGCCCGACAGAGTGGCACACTTTCTCAGCGGCCCGAGGCAAGCAAGCAGGCAAAATATACTAGCAAAACATCTGCTGCTGCTAGGGGTTTGGCTCGAGGGATCATCCGTCCCCCCCCCGCGCGTCCGTGTATCTGCCCTCTACGACATCTTGTCAGAGACCTGCTTCGGCTTCTCTTGCTTCCCCAAGATCCCGCCGAGCTCATTCGCCGCATACTCTTTCCTTCCTTCGGCCCCCCCAGAACGCCCAGGGAGAAAATCAGACGCAAGAAAGCAAGCAAGCAAGCTGCCCTTCCTTACTACGAATTACATATCGTCAGCGCATTCCTTGACAATGCCCAGGCGTTGTAATAGCCACTATTGCGTTGTATCATCATGAGCCAAGTCTTTTTCCGCCTTCAGGTAGTATCCGCCGAGCGCCATCACAGTCGCAAGTACAGCAGCATGCAACTCTTGGCTCTTCTTCGGATTTTCCCCAGCGCTTGGCCCTTGAACCCCCTTTCTTGCGCGTCTCTCTCTCTTTCAGGGTATTAGCCGTTGTGGGTTTTTCCTCTGATAATCTGCGCGTCGATGACGGGGGCAAAAAATCTATGGCATCTGTTGCCGGCCTCGCCCAGTTCCCTTTCCTCTGCTTTTCCCCACACGAAAAAAAGGCCGCGCAATAACGTGCTCCAGTCCCCTGTCACGAACCCCCCAAGCCCTCGACCTCGCCCATAGTTGCATTTCTGTTCTATCCCAACGCTTCTTGACGCTCGCTTGATGCTGCTTCCGGCGGGAATGAAAGGACGCCAAGTTGGATGATCATCAGAAATCATTCGGCTCCTGTTGCGCATTTCGTTTCCGCGTGGGGATACTAGGCAAGCTGGGCGGTACATTGATACGTACATCCACACATGATGTATCGTGTTTTGTACCGTACCTTACGTTGAAGGTGCCCATTCATTGCGCCAGCAGGATAAAACAACATACCCGGTCAGTAGCTTATTTGGCCCGGAAGAACGACGGCTGCCCACAACACGAAGAATGCCTCCACTTCTCTCCCTCCCAATCATGCCACAGACGTCTCCTCCCCGTGCGATTACCATATCTCCCCCGCCGGTCCGCTGCCAGAGACCAAAACCCCCCCCCCCCCCCCGTAAGGTAGCCGTCGTCTGGCTCCAGGCGCCCGGCCGCTCCGCCCGCCGCTCGGCGCGGTTTGATCGTCACGGTTCCCGGTAACGGGCACACGCGGTCGTCGTCGTTGTTTGTTCCTACCTCCTCCCGCCGCAGCCACCTTCTACCGGGGGGTGGGGGGCACGTTGGTTCGATCGCCCAAAAAGCAAAGCGAACAAAACCGGCAATTGTTAACTCTGTCACTTCTTGACTTTACTTTTTGGTCAGAAGTGTTTCTGGAACGTACGCACTTTGGTAACTATAGCCCATATATGACAAGGTTCCCGCGACAGGATTTGGCAAAGCCCGAGCGAAGAGGAAAGGGTCAGGTCAGGCACAAAGCAAAGTGAAGGCATGGCTGTGGTGAAGTAAACTGTACGCGGCTCGGCCGATGAAGCAGGATCGTCGCGGCGGGTGAGTTGAGCCGAGCAAGGTCGCACGTCTCGACTCTACCGGATTTCTTTTGTCACCATGCACACACACACACACACACCGTCGCAGTAGCATCGGACCTTAAAACCATTACCTGTCAACGGAGGGCCCAATAAGCATCCAGACAGCATACTAAAGGTAGGGCCAACAGAGCCTCCGACGTAATAATCGTCAACGTTTTGGCTTTTGAATCTCGCTACCTTTTGCCTTTGCCCACACACTACTTACTGCCTGCCTCTCGGTTGTCGCTCATATCGAGTATCAGCCTTCGCGGATATAGGTCTGGGCGAACAAGGTTCGTTCCCTGGGGAAGCTTTTGCCCATGTTTCGTTTGGTCCTGCATTCGACGACACACCCCCATCCATCCATCCTCTGCGCGGGATCCTTTTTTCTTCTTTCTTTCTCTTTTTTGTGGTTTCCAAGAATAAACTGAAGTAAGGTTGAGGCCTTACGTCGGGTGTCGTTGCCCTTTCTCATGGAGACTGTTTTCGGGATGCATGTCAAGGTTGAAAACCCCTGCATCCCGCCTCCTACAGTCTGGCCAAGAAGAGGAAGAGGTCGTGTGCACCGCCTACTGCCACCTCCAATGCATGTTGCTGTCAGAAAGATTAAACAGCGTATCCGTACCGAGGGCGACAAATCGTCGTCGTCCCATCAAAGGCCCGGCTGTCCAGTCTGCCGAGGACAGACAGTCCCCTTTAAATGCCAAGAGAAATGATGTTAC
This sequence comes from Colletotrichum kahawae, assembly GCA_032988895.1. Classification (NCBI taxonomy): domain Eukaryota; kingdom Fungi; phylum Ascomycota; class Sordariomycetes; order Glomerellales; family Glomerellaceae; genus Colletotrichum; species Colletotrichum kahawae. The sequence continues at coordinate 48,380 of VYYT01000034.1, read as the reverse complement.
TGGATGGGCCAAGCGCCGCGCCGCCCAGAGCCAGAGGGGCCGCCGTAGCAGCAGCAGCAGCAGTAGCAGCCACCGCCGCCCCAAAAGTGCGAAACGCCGCACCAGACGAACCGGAATGAAACATCAAGCAGCGGCGGGTGCCGTCATCACTTTTCTTTTACCTTGCTGTGATGTGTTGCTGCGGTTTTGCTGCTGGCCTCGCATCTTGACACTGAGAGTTAATCTGCGCCCTGATCCGAGCTTATGGGTGGCTTTGAAAGTTCGGCAAAAGGAGGGAAAGATTTGGTTGACGTTGTGCATTCTAGCTTTTTCTTTCTGTACTTTATTTTGGTATGTGCTTTTCTTGGCAGGCTGGAAGGGTAGCACTACTTCGCAGACTTCGTGGTGCAAGCAAAAGCGAGATCGTCCGTCTGATGACACGGGCAAAAGGCACTTAGATGTACAGACAGACATGTTACCGACGGCCTGAAAGCGAATGCGTGCTAGCCAATGAAGACTGGTGATTCAACCTCGCTGGCTGTGATTTAATATGAGGAAGCTCTTCTAATCCAGCGAGTTTGTTAGACTCGGGAGACATGGTACAAGTAAAAGCCTGTCTCAGCTCAGCAGATTGAAGCATAACCAATAGCAGCAACATCAGCTATTTTCAGTCGTAGAATGGGACCATCAGCAGCTAGGTCTCTGTCCCACCGCCGCCGCCGTACGCCGCGGACCGCGGGCCGCGACCAAAAAAAAAAAAAAAAAAACATCAGTTTCTCAGCATGTCAACTCGTTCCAGGCCGTGACCGTAACTCCCACCAGAACAAGCGCCGGATGCGATGCGATGGAGATGCGATTGCGATACACAGCCGTCGTCATGCCTTGTTCCGCGATGTTGCTCTTCCATGGGGGGCCCGTAGGCTGGTACCTTGTTCTTCCCCGACCCCACGCCCAGACAGACGAAAAGAAGAGTCCGCCACAGGGGTCTCATTCACGCACAACATGGGGTGGGTGGGTGGTGGGTTGAAGCTGACACTTCTTCTGATTCTCAGCGGGAAAGGATAAGCTTCTCGGGAAGTTTTTGCCTTGCGCTCGCGGGTAGCATTTCTGGGGACTTCCCGACGACGACGGTCGGGGATGGAGGGGAGTGAACGGGGTGGTCCAACTAACCACCCATGGAAAGGGCTGGGTCTTGTTGCAAGATTTGACGTCGGCTCCGGACTTCGCCTCTGCAGCAACGATGCGACTTGCCTTGCCTTCTTGAGGGTGCCGAAGCTTGGAAGGGGAGACGCCAAGTTTTGCTTGGACGTTTTCTTGAGATTGTATTATCCAAGGGCCCAGCTGTCAGCGGGGGCGCAGAGTCAGAAAGGCACAGAGGGAAGAGAAGACGGAGAGAGAGAGAGAAGCCATCTGCAACCGACGCCCAGGCTGATCGGGCAGCTTGGCGGGACAAGTCGAGACTCTGCCCTTTCTCGTGGCACTCGTTCTCGCACAAGATTGTGACTTGGCAAATGGTGGAGGACTCAAGATAACCAGCTGGGGCTGGGGCTGTGCTGTGCTGGTTTCTGTGCAGAGTTACGATGCATGCAAGTCTTCTTCCTCATCATCGTTTCTCGAGCCCTCGCTGGGTGTAGGTAGCACAGGTTATCGGCCGGGAGATTGGCTGTCATCCCCCGTGGATGCAGCCACCTGCAACGACCCGGGCGCCTTCTTTCGATCTCCTGCGCGCTTTCGTCTGAAGTCACCCAGAGAAAGGGTAACAGGGTGGACGCCACCACCACCCCATTTTCTCATGGGGGTGGTGGTGAGTTGGAGTTGGGAAAGTGGGAAGTGGGCGCGAGGCGCGAAGCAGCACATTTTCTCGACATCTGCTACATCACAGCCTGCCCGCCAAGAAAGTGTCTCCAGGCGTGAAACAGGAGATTTGACAAATCGTTTCCGTAGTCACAAGAGAGAGAGGCAGAGGGAGACAGATACTGAAGGAATCGGGAGTCGGATCCTGCTGTCTGCTTCTCACTCAAGCCTGAATGAACACAAGAGGTACGGATACTCTGTAGAGAAATACAATCATGTCCGTCGGGGGAGGGAGTGAACAGGGGGGCGTGGGATCGCGACCTTGGCCAAATCGTGCAAAGAGGGCCACGGCAATCTCGCATGCCTCGCGTCACACGGGAATTCTCTGGTGCCATGTCGTACGAGGGATTGACCTGGCATCGTTGCCATTGCTGTGTACCCGTAGCCCGCTGAGAAGGGCAATTATTATATGCTTACTTGCAAGACAGACATTGATGCTGCGCGGGCTGGCAACGAAGGTAGTCGAGAGGACGGCTCGGGGAGAAGACTCAGATATGTCGGCATGGGGAGCCCAGGAAAGGGGAAGGGTAGTGACAGCGGGAAGTTTGGAGAGGTTATTCAGTGGATATGATAACTGCCTGGAAATCTCCGACCGGGCCTTCACCGAGCTTACCGAGCTGGGGCTAGTCCGAGAAGGTGAGTCTCGGTGAGAAGCCGGAGAAACTTCTGGAGAAACCACGTTCCGCGCAGGCCGATTAGATAAGAAAACGTCATGCCCCTCACGTGCTGACCCCACAGGAGCTCCCTCACCGAGCCCCTCACCGATACCGCCGAGGACCACGACCTCACAGACATCTCCACCAAACCTCCCTCCGTCCCCAAAAATCCGCCGCAGAAACCATCACAGCGCCGCCGACTCTATAAGCCATTGCGCCTCCACAATGGCCGCAATCTCCTTCTTCCCCCCGTAACCACCGTAATCGCCAGCTCCTCACAATTCCAACAACCCAAAAATCATCCAAAATGCTCGCCCGCACCCTCCGCGCCGCGGGCAGCACAAGCCCAACCCGCAGCAGCATATCCAACCAGCTTCGAACGGCCTGCTCCTCCTCTTCCTCCTCCTCCTCGGCACCAGAAACGGTCCCCTCATCCCCGATCCGCGTCTTCCGCAACGTCTCCGCCCTGCGCACCTGGCGCCGGCCGCACCTCCTCAACTACCGCTCCGTCGGCCTCGTGCCCACCATGGGCGCCCTGCACGAGGGCCACCTCTCCCTCATCCGCGCCGCCGCCCGCGAGAACCACCACGTCGTCGTCTCCATCTACGTCAACCCCGCCCAGTTCGGCCTCGCCGAGGACCTCGCCTCCTACCCGCAGACCTGGGCCCGCGACACCGCCGTCCTGCGCGACCTCGACCGCGAGCTCGCCGGCGACGGCGCCAACCTCGGCCGCGTCAGCGCCGTCTTCGCCCCCACCACCGCCGACATGTACCCCGCCGGCTTCCCGGGCCAGGAGCCGACCAGCAAGGGCAGCTTCGTAACCATCACCCCCGTCGGCGAGGTCCTCGAGGGCGCGTCCCGGCCGACCTTTTTCCGCGGCGTGGCCACCGTGTGCATGAAGCTCTTCAACATCGTGCAGCCCGAGAGGGTGTACTTTGGCCAGAAGGACGTGCAGCAGACGGTCGTGATCCGGCGCATGGTCGAGGACTTCATGCTGCCGACAGAAGTCGTCGTCGGCGAGACGATGCGCGAGGCCGACGGGCTGGCGCTCTCCTCGCGCAACGTGTACCTCGGCGCGCGGCGGCGCAAGGCCGCCACGGTGCTGTCCCGCGCGCTGCGGGCGGCCGAGGAGACGTACACGCAGGGCGGCACGCTGGACCGGGACGCCATCCTCGGTGCGGCGAACCAGGTCGCCGCGGGCGTGCTCTCGGAGCAGTCGAAGCTGGCGCCGGCGGAGCGCGTCATGTTCGAGGTGGACTACATCTCGCTGGCGGATCCGGACTCGATGCAGGAGATCAACACGGTGGTCCCGACGAAGGGGGCCATCCTCAGCGGCGCGGTCAAGATGTTGCCTGTGGAGGAGCCGCAGCCCGGCGAGGATCTCGGACACAGCGGCGGACCGTCGGTGCGACTTATTGACAACATTATCTTGAAGCCAAATACCCAGTAGGAGTTTAAAGTCGATACGGAAAAAGAAATGTAGGGCAGCGCGGGATGCAATGCACGTTTAAATAGACTTGACGGTTTTTGGGGGACTATCGACACATTACCACAGCCAAGCACCTTCCGGCGCAGCTTATTAGGCTGGCCGGTCGCGGGAACAAGTCATATATGAGGGCCACGGGGCAGCCTCTGCGGCCATCCAACGCTGTACATGAGAGCCATCCCCGAAACCCTCATATATGACTTATTGTCGCGACCGGCCAGCCTAATAAGCTGCGCCAGCGAAGGTCAAATGCTGCAACTTCTCTACCCAGCCATCCAAGAAAAAAAAGAAGGACAAGATGAGAATATCGTAAACATATCATACCCGCTTTACACGTTTACAGTAATACAAAATTTACAAATGTGCTCGGTTCTCCAGTGACCTCCGCCTCCTCTGCTCCTTGACGCTCTTCTTAAGCTGCCTCGCGTCCTCCATACTGAGGGTTGGCGACGCCCCCTTTTTGTCCCCAGTCTTGGCGGCCTCGAATAGCTTGCTGCCAAGGAGGTCCGTCAGGCGAAGCACGCGGGTACTAACAGTGGCGCCATCGCGACGGTTCTTTCCTTCACGTCGGCTGGAGGCGATCTTCTCGGTAAAGTCCCAAAGACGACCGGAGGCGTTGAGGACGCCCGTCTCTGGATCGCGCGTGGGGCACCATTCGGGGTCGAGACGCAGGCGAGGGGGAACCTTGGGGTCCTTGGATTTGACAACTTGGAGGATCCCTTCTTCCTCAAACCGCTGGTACGCGTTCTTGAGGGTCTCCTTGTTTACAGCTTCAAAGTAGCTCAGGTCGCCCTGGTGGTAGAGCGTTTTGCCGAGCTGGAGAGGTGTTAGTTGTATGCCCCCATCCTTGCCTGAATTTGACTTACCACTTGTGCACTGCTTTGGGCTTTGCCAACCTCAATCCAGATATCGTCCTTCTGACCAAGAGGTGTTGCCAAGCCCATGAGAGAAACCGCTGCGAGCCAGCTGGCCTCGATAAACGGCCAGATCAAGAAGCAATAGAAGTCGTAGTTTTCCCGTCCAACTATTCTCTCGTGATCCGATAGGCCGACTACAACAACCTTGCCCTCCTCGTCTCTGTGAAGCTTAAGCACCTTGTCCGCCTCGAGGTCGCGCAGCGTCTTTTCCAAGTTCGCTGCCAGACCATCGCTGGGGAAAATGAACTCGCCGCGGAATAGTGAGGAGAGGAATTGAATCTGGTCCTGGAGCTCCTTGAACGAGATATCCTGCATGGTTGGGCCACCTCCTTGCTTGACCTTCATATACATCGCGGCGCTCACTATAGCTTCCGAGATGAACAGATGGATGGTCATGTTTCGGTAGAACGAGAGTTGGAACCTGTCAACGGCATAGTAGGTAGGTTCTGGAAGGTCTGTCACGACGCCAACCAGATCCTTGCCCAATACCTCCAGGCCACGCTCGATGATGTCGGAGAGGGGTGCGTTCCCAAAGTGGGCAACACGACCGCCCTTTGCCCGAACTCGGTCAGTGAGCCAATTGACGCGACGTTCAAGCTCCGTCTTGCCTACTCCTCTGCCTCTCAGGGTGAGCAGCACGGTGCCGATCAGAGCAGTGGGCATGACTACGGAAACATCATTGATGTCCGACAACACCTTATAGCCGAGCGTGCGCAGGAGCTTCTGGCGGATGGCGGTATTCTCGGGGTTCTTCGTATCCAGGTTGAGGCCGGTAGGTAATCTGGACAGCCTCACAAGCTGCTCATTGAGGAAACCACGTAAACTCCACGGCTCGTGGAAGCGGACATCGACCCTGCCGAGCCTTAGAGACAAAACGGATGAGCCTCCAGAGACGAAATCTGCTAGGTTCTCCTTCTTCTTGGGCACGCCCAGCAACTCGGTTACATAGCCCTCCGTCTCAATGACCTTGTCGTACTGTGTGCTGACTGGGCAGATGACGGCGTCTTCGACTCGCCCCGACAGGATGCTGTCGAGGATGAAGTTGAGAATGCCAAACTTGGGAGGCAACAGCTTGCCTGTTCTTGAACGTCCGCCTTCAATGAAGCACTCAAAGTTGTACCCTCCCTGCAGCAGTGTGTCGATATACGTCTGTACCAATGTGGTGTAGAGGATATCATCGCCGAACGATCTCCGAATCCACATGGCACCGGCATGTTGCAGGAAACTTCCGACGAGAGGGAAGTTGAGATTGTCTCCAGCCACAACAACCGGCAGGCCGAGTCCTAAGCGGTAGCAGATGAGCTGCAGCGAAACGTAGTCGACGTGCGATCGATGACAGGGCAAAAAGATGATGCTCTGCTTCTTCCTTGCGGCCTCCTCCGCCACCTTTCGTAGCCTCAGTACCTCTTCGCTAGAGACATGGATGCCTTGGTGATATGCGCGCAGAGTCAATTGTGTGACGAGGTAATATGCGCTTCGGATAAACGTCTTGCTTTCGAACTTGCAAATCATGTCGTCGGTCATTTTCTCAGCCACCTCCTGAATTCCAGTCTCGATGGCGGCCCGTCTCCGCGCGCGCTTCAACTTAAAATCCTTGTCATTTTTGTTCAGCAAACCCTCCTTCTCTTCGACAGCGATGCGCTTCTCGGCCAGGTCGGTGATGCGCGACTGTAGTAGTGGTGCCGACAGCACGGCATCCTTGATCTTGTCGCTGAAGCCAGAGTAGAAGATGGGCTGGCCGATGGCATTATCGTAGGCGCGCCAGCCGGTGCCGGAGACGTAGAGGGAAACTTCGCGAAGGAACCTGGGGCATCGGCTAGTTAGTGTTGTTCCTGGATCCAAAAGGGGCCAGCCACATGTGGACATACTGTAAAGGCTCGGAGCGGAAGCGGGCCATGTGCTTCATCAAGGCCTCCTCCTTCTCGTCGTCGCGTTGGGACTTGATGTAGCCGCTGGGCTGCAGTGTGATCTGGTCGCCGAGGATCTTCAGATCCGGCGCAGAGTCGTCGTTTTTAGCCATTGCGGTGGCGGGTTGGGGTATCGTGGGGGGAATCGGGTATCGTCAAGTCGTGTCGGGTGCGTGGAATGGAATTAGTCCTAGATGGTCCGAAGCAGTCCGTTCAAGGTCCTTGCCATTGCCGAGTGTCAGTCGAGGAAGACGGTATTCCGGGCTTTTCTCGAACAAGACTGACTGCAAATGACGTTGGAGATTGACGGGCTACCCGAGTGAGTAGGGTAGTAGTGGGAAATGGTGGAGGAAGAGCGTGGGAAGTGTTTTGATCGTCTCTCCTCCCAGCAGCTCCTTGCTCCTTGCGCCGAGCGTAACCAGAACCAAAGAGTCGCAGTGTCATGCCGCGGGACATTTGATTTGAGTGGACCGTTGAGGTCAAGTGCCACCCACCCGGGCCACTGATCCGCGTCCGCGCTTGCTGCCTCTGCCTCCTCCCACCTGTCTCCAAGCCGAGCTCGAAGCCCTTTGGCGGCTTTAGCGTTTTCGGCATGTGAAGACAGCCCTGCCAATCCTTGCTGCTGCTGCAGGTGCCACTGATGGATGAGCCAAGCAGCGGGCAGCAGCAGCAGCAGCAACAGCCAACAGCAGCAGCAGTGACTGGCCACCTCAGCAGCCAACACATTGCCAGCCGGCAGGCCATCCTGGTTCCCGCCCCACCACCCAATGGAAATGGAACCTGGAGGCACTAACATTTAATTTTATTTTCCGCCGCTTCTCCAGCAAATCAATCGCATGCGCCTGGTTCCCAAGAGTCAGCTTCGTCACAGTCATCAGTCACACACGACGCCGACCAATTCCACGCCAGGACAGCAACTGCCAGAGCAGTGTCGCGAGGGCACAGAGACATCATGGCTCCCTCAAATCAGCCCATGACCCAGGCCCTCCTCGCCCGAGCGCACTCACCCGACACCGTCAACCGCATCTTCACAGACAAGATCCAATACCGACCCCTCTACCTCAGACCCAGCTCCCCGCCGCCGTCGAACCCGAGGTCAGCCCGCCGAAAAGCACGCGAAGAGGCGAAAAGGAAGCAAAAGCTGAAGCCGAAACCGCTTTCCGCCCGCGACCGACGAAGGCGCGGCCTGCACGACGTGCCCCGCGATGGCCAGAAATACACCGTCTTCGAGCCCCTCCACCGCTTGTGGCTGGGATACATTGAGGAGATCCTGGGATCCGAAATTTACGGCGGCGGAAGCGGTGCCGCTGCGAAGCTGAGCGCTGCCGAGTTCCACGGCGCCGAGGTCGAGGTCTCGCGCAGCTCGTGTCCGAGCCGTGTCGGCATCAAGGGCATCGTCATCAAGGACTCCAAGTTTTCGTTCGAGGTCATCACACGCAAGAACGAGATGAAGATTGTGCCGAAAGAGGGGACCTGGTTCAAGGTCGAGATACCGGTGAAGGAGCCCAGCCCCAGCGCCGATGCCGATGCGACGGCCGAGGAGGGAACACCGCGGCGTTTTGTCTTTGAGGTCCTCGGCGACCAATTCCTCATGCGTGGTGCGGATCGGGCCAACAAAAAGTTCAAGAACCACTACTTGAAAAACATCTGACGCAACAACGGAATTACTTATTGCACAAGATACGATACCCATACAACAGCTACGGCTGAGCCGATAATGAGGATGCGGACAGCGACACGTCTGCGGCCTACGAGCCGAACAGATACCGCTGCAGCATCCCGGGTTGGCCATGAAGGCAGCGCGCCACTCAAGCATGCCGTCACAGCCCTCAAGAGACCTTGGACTGGGCCATCAGCCAGGACGATTGAGCCCAAGATGGGCGGGCAGACTACACTCAAGACTAACTAGGAGAGAGATATCACGACACCAGTACCCTCTACCCTTAAGACGAAGTAGATAGATAACTCATCAGAGGATTAGCAAATAGGCTCACCACTGGTGACGATGAGAATTCAGACCACAAAGGCTTTTGGTACTCCTATTCTCATACGGCATGCACGGATCGATGGCGTGAAGTATTGTCCTATGTGGTGACTTAGGTATTGTTTGCTACTCCCAGTGGGAACGCACCAGGTGGAGATGGAGATGCAGTTCACAAACTGGACCCCAGAGTACCATATCTGAGGAAGTTTCTTCCCAAGCCAGGCAACAGTGGATGGAGAGGTTGACGTGAATATCACGGCCAAATGCTATAGAGATAGCTCTACACAGAGATCACACTATCCAATATTCCAACACCACAAAACTTTCTACGTGCGATTCGGTTGCAAGATTGGGAATTACATCAATCAGAATGATCTTGTGCGAGAGCGGGTAGACGTTTTACATCATTTCATCCATGCTTGAGCTTTGCGTGTTATTTTCATCGCGTGATTGAGAGATAGTCTTTATATCGCACGAGATCAAGCCCATCATTATGACTCCAACGCCCAAGAAGAAGGCTACATAAAACAGTAGGATAGCTTGAATTGTAGAAGAGTCTCATGTGGAATCAACTTGGTCCAGCTAAAAAGAAGCAATGAGTTTACCTATGAAAGTAACGCACCTCAGGCTAGTTGTTCAACATTATGCCAAAAATCAAAAAAGAATGCGCTCCCATGTGCGGAATTTAACCACATTGACTCCCCGAGGTGGGCTCGAACCACCAACCTCCAGATTAACAATCTGACGCGCTAGCCAATTGTGCCATCGGGGATGAGACGCTCCTTGTTCATTGAGAGTTTCGCTCGAGTGGGGTCCTAAGTCGGGCGGGCACCCAGAGTCTGGGGCTGTTGGGGTTCTCAGCAGGTGGGAATCCTCAGCAGTGGAGCAAACCGCACCTCTCTGGGCGTCGGGAATCGTGAGCAGCCTTCCGAATCGGGAGCTTACCCTGTATGAGTAGCCATCGCTGGGTGTGTGAATTCTTTCCGCATGCAGCAGATCATGAGCAGCTGCAGCATTCCGCATCGCGAAAACAGAGCTCTACCATGGCCAAGCTCAATTGTCACCATGATCACCAAGGCTCCAAGGCGTACTCCCCGTGTTTTCTTTTCAAAGAAACCCATCGGGGAAGGCAAGCAGCGAATCAGCCGAGGGAATACGAGAAGACCAACTGCCGAGTAAATCAAGCAGCGACAAACCCCAGACACGATGAAGCGCATCACTGAGACAGGAGAAGAATGTCCAGAGACAAAGGCAGCCAATTGCTCAATGAGACAGCGTGTGTAACTTCGCGGGAAGGCACGCCAGGTTACCTAATGGCGGCTACCTGCCTCCAGAAAAAGCAACGCGACGCGTGCGACGCCGCCTATGACATCAGAACTCCTCAGACCTCTCCCCGTCCGCGCGCCTTTCTCTGAGCCTGCCAATTCCTCCCCAGTTCTTGCTTCTCATCCTTGTGTTTTCGTTTGTAGCATTCCATCCGATCAACCGACATCAATTGATACCAGCGGGCAACACCACGACACCCGTGATACCCTATCCATCATCAACGCACTCGCCCACCCACGTCCAGCATCATGGCCAGCACACGTGCAGGAGAGCACGCCAACGGCGAGGCCGAGGCCAATGGAAAGGTACAGGACACCGCTGAGGCTACAGCTGGAGAGAAGCGTGTCATCGATGAGGACACTGCCGAGGAAGCCCCTGATGCCAAGCGGGCGAGGAAGTCTGATGATGGCGCCCGCCAGACCACAATCGAGGAGGCTCTCGAGAAGCAAGACGATGCCGAGTCCAAGAAGCCGGAGGCAAAGAAGCCCGAGACAAAGGAGGAGAAGGGTGACACTTCTGACACTGAGATGAAGGATCGAGACGAGACTGTTGCGGATGACACGAAAGAGGTTGCCGAGACCCAAGCGGCGAAGGACGTTGAGGAGGCGGCGGAGGAGTCCAAGTCGGAGGAAAAGAACGAGTCCGAGGAAAACAAGGAGGCTGTCCCGACCAAGGATTCCAAGGTGGAGGAAAAGAAGGAGGTCACCGAAGCCAAGGACAAGGAGGAGACAGCAAAGGAGCCCAAGGCTGATGAGAAGCCTGCAGCCAAGGAAAGCAACGGAGACACTGCCGAGATCCCCCATGCGGACAAGAAGGTTCCGTCAAACGTCCTCGAAAAGGGCATCATCTACTTCTTCATCCGCGCCCGCGTCAACCTTGACGCGGCCGAAGAAGTCGACGATATTGCTCGCAGCTACCTCATTCTTCGTCCCATCGCCCCCGACTCCAAGCTCGGCGACGGTCCAATTAGCGATGCCGGCAATACCCGTTTGATCGCCCTTCCCAAGAAGGTTTTCCCTGAGAGTGGCCGAGACCGCTTCATGATGTTCGTCGAGAAGGCTGGCGCTTCTTTCGCCGAGCTGAAGGAGCAGTTCCTCTCCGGTGACCAGAACGAGACCAAGGCCGGCACGTCACAGGTCCCTGCCGCCACCCCTGTTGGCGAGGGCGTCTATGTCATCACGACCACCGGCAGGGAGAGTCACTTGGCTTACATGCTCACTCTGCCTTCCAACATCGGCGAGGTCCAGGAGGAGCTTGGCCTCAAGGAGCAAGGCAGCTTCATCTTGAGCACCAAGAACCCCAATAAATCCGGACCTGCAAACGCGAGCCTCCCAGAGAATCCTGACTATCCCGAGAAGTAAGCGTTGGCTGGTTTTATCGGACATGAAATGGCACTGACAACAAGCTCTAGGATCAACAAGGAGTTCCGAGACCTCCGATGGATGCCTACCAAACCTGAACACCTTGGCTATGCCAACGCTCAGATCCTCCTGATCGGCGAGTCATCGGGGATCAAGAAGGCAACAGAGCCTCGAAAGAAGGACGTGAAGGAGGGCAACGAGGAGCCCGAGAAGGTTCTTGAACAAATCGAGGATGAGGATACGAAGCGGATGGAGAACCTCGCGGAGGACGACTCTGGTGCCATCTTTGCTGATCTCCAGGCTCGCGCCAAGGACTACCCAAAGTTGCAGACAACATTCTGATTTGTCGTTGATTGTATTTGGTTTTACTTGACAAATGAGTATTCGGGGTTCGGGGTAATCTAGGGTTCGATGCTCAAGGGAACTTTCACCCATACCCTTTCATTGTTAAGCTTTTCAGTTATTCGGGGCGACTGCTTGAAGGTAGCTGACTCAAAAGTTCGGTTCGTCTCACTTACAACTTACATGCAGGTGATGGAAATTGCCCCTCAGTCCCAGCTGAAAGCCACGAGACAGATGAGATGCCGAGGAAACCGTGAGGCGACATCCGCGAGTCCAGCTGAGTCCTGGGTCTGAACTTCAGTCGAAAGCATACTGTTTACGGGGAAAAGAGGCCCACGCGACGTGGCTGGATGGAGAAACTCTTGCTACCGGAAGCTCGTGACGCACCTTGACCAACAGACGGCACCTCACAACACATGCCGTCCGCGGAAAAGAGAGCTTCTCGAACTTTCAAACTATTCCAACTCAGTAACACACCGCCTCCTGAGCATCAACTCGCCATCCATCAAAGAGCGAAGCGCGCGACCCGTGCTTACATACTTTTCCCAGCTTGACTCGCCCGCCATGTCCTGCACCGGAGCCGCTGAATAGAATTCGAGGCGGCATTGCCTCAGATCCCCGAAACCGCGTTCCCAGTTTTTTTCCTCCCCTGGTTCTGGCCTCAACAACGATCAGACGAGATCTTTCAAGCGTGCAGCTGCTGCCGCCGCGGTCGGAGCACCCAACCCTTCGGCGAGCACGACATTTTCCCTTCTTTTCTCTTCCTCATCAAGAAGGCGAGCCAACAACCATTAGTCACGACCGGTTATACGGATCAACTCCAGACGGAGGGCAGACCAGCTTACCGCCCCCGAGACCTGTGACACTTCGTCGTCGTGCATGGCTTCTTTGGGACAAACGCTGTCTTACCAGTTGGACAGATCTTTGTGGTCCCGGCTGCGTAGCGGCCCGGACGCCACTTCGGAAAGGTGTCAACGAATGATTCGCCCTGCTGCGTGCCTTTCCGCATCCCGTGTAGGCCGTACCTCGTTTCTGCCGGCGGTGCGGCATTATTCCCATCGACATCTGAACAAGACATGAGCCCGACTCAGCGTTGTTTCTGGAAACAACTTCACCTGTCAGACATGTTTTTCCCCATTGCGTCATGTTTCACCCTGCCAAAAAGCCGGTACCTCACACCGGTGTACTAACACGCAACGGAATTCGTTCACGGCACATCCCCGACAGCCGCCGTGCGAGCCGTTGCGTAACTCGCGCGTTCGCAGTTCGTGTTTCGTTTTGCCCTTTTCTCGCTCTCATAAGCAGGACAGGCATATGGTGACTTCACGTGTGCTTGCATGACTTTTCTTACGACGCGGAATTAGCTAAGTAGGATCTGCTCAACAAAAATATAAACTGGAACCTTCTTGCTCTTTGCTTTCTTCTCTGCACATGCAGTCCGAGTTGTTAGATTCCCTCCCAATATTAGTCATCTCATAGGTTTCAGTCTCATAGTCGTTGCTCTCAAAAGATGCTCTCATACTTTTGGAAACAGCCTCCAAAGGGCTTCAACGCCCAAGAAGCGCTCCAGAGCCAGGCCCCAGGCCACTGGCTCCCCAAAGACCGCAGCCTCATCGCGCAATGGGTCGCGGAAAAGGCTAAGCAGGCACGCGCGATCAAGCACCCGGAACCCCTCGACCCGACCCTCGAGTCCTTCAAGAAGATCGTCCAAGACGACGCGCACCTCACCAAGCTCGCCAACAAGATGTTCACCGAGTCGTCCCGCAAATACCCTCAGGACCCCGTCGGCCACAACGCCATCAAGAAGTTTGACGACTTCGTCGCCGTCATGAACCTGGTCCTGCGCTCCGGGCCCGAGTTCGTCACAAAGTCGTCCCCGTCGACCGCCATCGGCCTCGTCGGGTGCCCCATCAACGCGCTGCTCGACTGGCCGATGGGCACCATCTCCGGGTACGAGTTCTTCCTGCGGCCCGAGGTCAACGCCGCCATCGCGGCGATCCTCAACGCGTGGGGCCAGTTCCTCACGACGCCCGAGTCGCGCGGCTGTCTCGACGGGTGGCTGTCCAAGGACGCGCGCGAGATGATTGCGATGAAGGCCAACAACGGCAAGACGAGCCACACCTTTGAGGAGCTCTTCGAGTGCAACCCGAGCTGGGAGTACTTCGGCTTCGGGTCGTGGGACGACTTTTTTGTCAGGCGGTTCAGGGAGGGCGTGAGGCCGGTGGAGGCGCCGGAGCGCGGAGCGAGAGATCCGCGGTTCCCCGACCCGACGCTGGTGGTGGCGAACGCGTGCGAGTCGGCGCCGCTGCAGGTGCGCACGGGGGGGAAGCTCTTCGACACGTTCTACCTCAAGGGCCAGCCGTACTCGTTGGGGAACATGCTCAACTGCCACAAGAAGACGGCGGAGTTCGTGGGCGGGACGGTGTACCAGGCGTTCCTGAGCGCGCTGAGCTACCACCGGTGGCACGCGCCGGTGAGCGGCAAGGTCGTCGGGATCGAGTACGTGCCCGGCACGTATTACAGCGAGAACTGGTCGGAGGGGCTGGCGGGGGCCAAGGGGCAGGGCGGGGAGGATCCCGCGGCGCCGACGTATTCGCAGCCGTACCTGAGCGCGGTGGCGACGCGGAGCATCATGTTCATCCAGGCGGATAACCCGAAGATTGGGCTGATGGCGATTGTGTTTATCGGCATGGTGGAGGTGTCGAGCTGCGATTTTGTGGTGAGGGAGGGGGAGAGGATCGAGAAGGGGCAGGAGATTGGGATGTTCCACTTCGGAGGGAGTTCATATTGTATGGTGTTTAGACCGGGTGTAGAGTTACAGATGGTTAGGCCCGGGCCGTGGGATATGGATCGCGAGCACAACTTTGCGGTGAAGAGTGCGTTGGCTATTGTGTCATAGATGATAGATAGACCGTAATAGAGTGCTGGTTAGAGCTACAGGGCAGTTCAGATGACATGGTCAGGTCGCCACTGACTCGGAGGATTTTGAAATGCATGTTGATATCATAACCGCTGTTTATTTAGTCGTTGTCGTCGTCGTCGTCGTCGTCGTCGTCGTCGTTTGCTTGACGTCTTCAACTACATGCTGATATACACCATCGGCTGGTCGGCATTTACTGTGTCTATTGGTAGAGTCGACCTCGAATTTGAAAGGCCGATGAGAAAAGAAAGGGAAATTCTTGATTTTAGAATCTACTGGAGCTTGACTTCAATTTTATCCAACTGCGAGACACAACTTTCGGGCATTTTCCCGACACCCACTCTCTCAAACACCGGCAAGCCTCCGGACCTCTTAGTAACCTGTGGCGCAACAAGAAGGACATAACACATTCTGTCCGTTGTGGAAGATCCAGTCTTGGGCCGCGCTAGAATCACGCACTTCAAGCCTGGCGTACGACTGTCGGCCTTGTCAGGCATGTCGAAGTAGAGCGTGATGTGCTCTTTGATAGCTTTGGCTTCATCAAAGTGTCTCGCAGTAGCATCGAGAGAGATTGTGCTGTTTTTGTCCGTGGTGTACTGGGCAGGCGAGTCTGCGCTCCATGGGGATCGGAGATCTTGCTGTTCCCATTCGGTTTTGTTCCACTCCGGATCCAGGTAATCGATGCCTCCCTCGTACGCCATCCGACCACGTCGGCACAAAAGTCTTCTTCTCAACCGGAAACTTGATTCTCCCGAGAATCCCGCCGAAAGATCGACACCAAAGCAGGCTCCGATGCAGAAGACCCTTTCCATCGTCGAACACCCCGTATCCCCCACGTGTGGCAAAGCCCTGCAACAGTCTCTTCTCGAGACCAGCAATGGCAAAAGGCCTGTCCTCGACTTTTGAAAATTGCAATCTTGAGTATTGTTGGTAAAACATCTGGTAGAGGTAGATCATTTCGCCTCTAGTTGAACGCATAGCGACTTCAGGGAACTTGGGATCTCCAAGAAAAGCCGCGATATTGCTAAAAGATCCCCGTGTGTTAGTCAAGTCGCACTGCCGGGCTTGTTCATATCTATCTCGGGACTTACTTTTTCAATTTGGTAAACGTCTCACACCGAATTCCACCGCCGCATTCCCAATACGTCTGCTTCTTGGTGAAGTAGATAGTCCGGCGGGCGAGGGCTCTTTCCTGAAGCACCCAGCCTCTCTGATTCAGTGCACCATCAATGACATCCCCTTGAAAGTTGTCTATTTCCTCGCAGACGTGGTAGATTTCGCCTTCACCCCTGCTAAATGTGATGTAATCCCGTTTGGCTCTGTCTCCCAAAAAGCCGTCGCATTGGCCAGCCGCTCGACTGGCAGCGAGAACGCAATACGCTGAGCTGAAGACATCTTCCATATGCTTCGATTGCTCGGTGAAGTCGCCGTCTGGACCTTGAATGATGCACAACGAGTCAATCCATAAATATTTGATATTGAGCTCACGAGTGATTGTAACGGCGTCCTTGAATGTGTCTGGAAGGATGTTGAAGTCGATACCGGCTTTGTGCCTCTCGATGTTGCTGGTGTAGGTGCAGAAGTGGGAATGTTTGATTGGATCGCCCCATGGATGTGACAGGGCAAGGTATTGGCCTTGTAAACCTTCCGTCTCAATGAGACGAATTGTCGAAGTTTGGACATCAAGTAGTCTAGTAGGAAGTGTGGGACTTTCATCGCATTGGCAGTTGTCGTGGGCTGGATTATTGTCGCATTCTTTGAGCCACTGCCTGATGATCTCGAAGTGCAGCGGGTGGCGGGTTGGAGGGAGATTAGGGAAGCCAACTTGGATATACTTTGGGATTTCCGAACTTCCGCCTAGACAGCCATTATCAGTCGAAAACCCACCAAACATAAGCCTACTTACTGGGTAATATGAGCAGAGAGAATCAAGCGACTTACCAGGGTCGCGGACAATGCTGAGAAGCGGCACGGAAGCATTGTCGATTCTGAGGGTAGGCCCGTACCTTTGCAGGCGAAACTCCTTGGGTGCCTGTGTTTTCGTCCAAGCCTTTGCTAAAAGTTTGCAAAACCCGCATGCATCCGCCCTCTTCTCTAAATTAGATAGCGTATCGGTCATCTGGAAATCTTGCGATAATATGTCCAACCCTTCACATTGAGAACAAAGCTCTTGATAGTGAGGTAGGCTCAGGTCCATGGGGAAATTCTTCCAAGTGTTAACAAGGTTGCCAGCGAATTTGTTGTCGGAGTAAAAGGACCATGTGTGATTGAGCTAAAGATTTGGTGTCAGCAGATATTCGAGTTTGGGTCCGTTGGCAGCGTAAAACTGTGGGCTTTCTCACCGACTGCAGATGGTGCGATGTCTAGGTTAAAGGAGCCCTTCACGTCGAGAGATGTTTCTTTCTACTTACTAGCTAACCAATGAGGATATATGTCAGTACATGTAACCATTTGCAACCAAACTGTAGAGGGAAACGGGAAGCCAGTTGGTGAAATTGTTCTACTTACCCCCTTCAGACCGGACAGTTTCTGTTAGTAAATAGCGCTGAGATGATGAGTTACAAAACATGATATAAACACTCGACTCACATACTACATAGCTCGTTAGTCGATGAGCCTGGTACAGAGTGCAGTCGATCACACTCATCTACTTACGTCCTTCTGTATGGGAATCGTTAGCAGTCAGGAAGCGAATTTAGTAGCAAACCCTTTACAGGCTAAGAACCCATCACGAGGGGATGATGTTGACCACCAGTGAACGGAGGTCACTTACGGTGGTGTAAATCGAAGCATCCTTTGCAGGTGCGTTTGACTTCGGCCTAGATTGTCCTGGAACCTGCAGAGAACTGCTGGTTCTAGGGATTGAAGCGGCAGATGGGCGTCTGGAGCCTGGCCTGCTCTTGCTCGCGAGTAGATACTTCTCGTTTCCATCGCCAAGATCCAGTACCGCTTGCAGTGCAGAGCATGCAGCGTTGGCCCTGGCTCTGGCTGATCCAACCTGCGGTTCGAAGGTATCTGCAAGGGTGACAGAAACAACTGCAGAGGAGAGCTGAGATGTCGTCTCTGGACTAGGCCGAAGAGCGACAACTAAGAGTCTGTCTCGGACGAGGTCAAGAAGAGTCCGAATGGCTGTGTGAGTAGAGCATTCAGGGTGCTTGCTAAGTTCATTCATCCAGTCAACAACGATAGGATGAACTTCAGCCTTCGTCTGATTCCCTTCCTTTTCGATGCGGTAGAAACAGCCTGTGTCGTCGAGGAGCGCTTCGTTGAACTCCTTGATACCGGCATATCCGTAGAGAAACCATATGATATACTCCAAGATGATGCATCCCAAGGACCATACGTCGTAAAGACGAGATCTGGCCTTCAGTCGGTTTGTTATTGCTTCAGGTGGCTCGTACCGTGCAGTACCGTATTTTGTGTTGGTCGGGCCTAATCTGGCGTCGGTTGCCTCAGTATGACGCTTAGCAAGGCCCATATCGGCGATCTTGAGAGTTCCAACAAAGGTCCTGTCTTTGAACCGAAGAATGTTCTCCGGCTTTAAGTCGCCGTGTCGGTAGTTGCCCAGGCCCTTGTAATCGTGAAGTTCCGCTAATGCGTCGGCAAGTCCACGCAACTGAGTGACGGATTCCCGAATCAGATTAGCGCTGAATTCTGGCGAAGGGTGGGTTTTCCAGAAGTCTCTCAGATTGCCTCCATCAGCCCATTGAAACATGAAGTATCGATTTCCCCCTCGTGTGATCGCGGCAATTCTCTCGATGATATGATTGTGTTTGAGACTTGCAATGTCGGACAAAGCATCTGCCTCCACTTTGAAATTTCGTTCCACCTCCTGCTGTAGCTCCTCGTCGTCATCAGTCGTGAGAATCTCTTTTATAGCGATACGGGCCGGGGTACCGTCTGCCTGGATGTAATGTCAGAGGAGATCAAAAGACAAAGCGCTAATAGCTCTTCATACCCTAGCTCCGAGCAGTTTTTGGTGACCATGGTGAATCTCGACCTGATGTGTCACGGGCTAGAGCCCGGCCGAGATCTCCGGCTTTGCCGGAGCAGTTACCGAGATCCGGCTCCGCCGGATCCACTATTCTACCGTGGCACACCGCCTAGCCCGACCACGTATCTCCGTAGCTAGGTGCCCACTCTTGTAAAGTCCTTCTCCTCTTCAGCTTAGAATAGTCAATCGACGGCACCTCTACGTTGAACAAGCCTAGGGGCCAGCCCCTTACATGATGGACCTTACTGAACCTTCCTTCTTTGATAACGGTGCTCTTCCAAACAAAAGGTAGAATGATATCTGGATGGAGAGTATGGTGAAATCTTTCTCGTGAGAACACAGGCGCCAAGAACTTCCACTGGTGCTGATAGAAGTTGCGGATATGCATTCGCCGCCATACGCGGTGCAGCCCAGGATCTTCGTTGAAATCGAACGGAAATGGAAGCTTCGACTTGGCCTTCCTGGTTTCATCCGACTTTTGGATGTCGTTGATTGGAAGTGATCTGTCTGTGAAGTTCTGGCGACGAAAGTACATCATGGTGTCCAGAAGCGAGCTTCCTGCTTTGCCACCAAGCGCGTAGTAGGCCGTTGCGAAGACCTTCTTGGCATGGACATGGATGAAGTTGATCAACGATTCGTCATTATCATCAAGCTTCTTACCAAAGAAGAGTTCGTCTTGAATGACGCTGCGACTGATGACCTTGTCGATGTATCCTTTCGGAAGAAACTCTCGTTTTGAGTCGAACTTGCTCTCCACCAAGTAAACGAGCAGTTGGTCTCCGAGAGTCTGTGGGTCATCACTCTCTGAGCCGCTGTCATCTGTTTCGGAATACGGTTGATCCAAATCCTTCGACATGGTGGCATCTGTTCTCGTTGGATCAGTAAGATCGACATGCAAACATAGTCGTAGACGGGGGAAGAAGGGAACAGAACGGCGAGATGGAGAGAAGTTTGAAGCCCGTCTGGCAAAGGCGGGGTACAGGACTGGTGTCCGAATTTGCCGGGTAGAGAGAATGCAAACCGTGAGGCAGCGCATGGCTTGCATCTACGGAAGAAGCAGGCTGCCAGTGTCTCAGGGCCGATGTGCAAAGTGTGTTGGGTAATTGGCACTCATGTGCAAATGAACGACGACCAGAGTAATCCATCCCTGTCACGGATCAGTGCCAAGCATTTAACTGGCACCACTACTGCAAGAATTCTGCTCGAGCACCAATCGAGTTGTAACGAGAGCCCTGAGGCTTGCTCGTGAGCAATCCCGTCGTCCGTGTTGGACGCGGATGGTAGCGTGGATAAGCTAAAGGATGACGCACATCGACCTGCTTATCTAGTACTGCGGTCATCAAATGGGACCACTCCCAAATCTAGGCATCGTGAAGTCATTGGCTAGCGGACTGGAAGATTCGCGGGGTACCTCGTCTGATAAGGAGACAATAGTAGAACGGGGCAATAGCGTCCGAAGAAGGGAGTGGTCACCCGGAGAGGTGGGCGATTATGACTCTTCCGCCAATTGATATTTTTCTTACTGGTTTGGCTTTAGGTCCATTCTTACTCCATTTTCAACATAGAGAAAGATATCGGCGTCTCCCGTTTGCTGCGACCAAGTCGATCTTGGAACGCAGGTGGTCTGCGGCTCGCTACTATCTGAAATTTGAGGAAAGCACGCGGGAAGAACTAATGGGTGTGGAGGGTGCAGCGTGACCCCGAGAGGAGAGGGAATGGAAATCAAGCAGGCTGCGGTCCATCGTTGGGCGGCATGCAGGAAATGGTTCGCATAATTTCGGCAGGCAAGCAGGCACCTAACCTTAGCCACCCATGACCCAGTAATTGATGGAACACCTTTTGAATGCACCTGGCGCTGCTTTGCCGATCGAACGATACATGTCCACCTGCAAGTATTGGTTGAAAGCCTGACGCGTCGGATGCCATCGCTTCATAGCCTGGAAGTTCTACTGATATTACGGCTGCCCAACAGTTTCTCCCGATACAACTTCATTCTCGCAAAGGATACAAGCCCTGTAAGCTCCAATCCTAGTCCCAATCAGACTCTCCGCGATGAATTCAACGCGAAGTCTGCGTCTACTACACATTTCCTATGCCAAGTCTTGATTTGATGCATCACCTGCATACATTCCAATCTTCGATTGCCATCTGAATCGACAACGAGCATCTCCCCCATGATCATGTTTAAGAAAGAAGGAAGGAAATCGCTGCACAGCGGATGCGAACGCAATTCTGATGCAAACTTCGAGACGGTTAGCATTGTTTCTTAACTGCAGATAATCAAGTGATGACCGATGCTGGGAACAGAAGTCTGACCTTTGTAACTGCTGGCTTGACAAATGCATCAACACGTGCATTCTTCCCACCCTCCCTGATCTCAAAGAAGCAATCCGACTCAGTTTCTCCTGAATCTAGAGGTTTTCTTCGAGATGCGAACTTTTCGACCAAATCCCAACCGCCTAGTGTCCATGTAATGAACTCTAAGTAAAGGCAGCCAAGTGTCCAGATGTCGTATGACTGTTTGATGATTTTCTTCCTCAAGTCGCATTCAGGGGGCCGATAGCTTGGTGTGTTCGGGACCTGACTTCTCTGTGACTTACTGTATCGACTGTTGAGTTCGGAAAGCCCGAAGTCTGAGATTTTCAGGGTTCCCTTGTGACCAGAGACCTTTGGATCGGGGAACCAAAGAATATTCTCGGGCTTAATGTCACCGTGCCGCCCATAGAGTGGACCAGGTCTTCCAGAGTCTTTGCCACCATTCAGAACAACATTTGGCGCTAGATGTTCATTTTTTGGCGATTCTGTTTTATCTTTGAGCCCAGTTTCGTAGTGGTGAAGCCTGGCGAGACCTTCGGCTAGGCCACTGCATTGTTCCGCCATCCAGATGATAGTGTCTGCGCCGTGGGCTGGCCTTGGATTCTTGGACTCCCAGTAAGTCTTCAAATCAGCTCCTGCCCATGGGAATATTAGGTAGAAGAGGCCATTCCGCTCGAACGTTGCAAGCAGAGAAATGAGATGTGGGTGGGTATCTCCACTGAATCTTTTCAGGATTTGGACTTCCTTTTGGAAAGTTTCTTTGCTTGTTAAGTCCTGTAGCCGTTTGATGGCAAAGGTGTTCTGTGAAGGCTTGATGGTATTAGAGGGAGAAGCTTCTCAAGTTGGAATTGCGGATTACCTTTGATGTGTCCTGCTCATTCCGTTGAGGACCATTGAAATTGTGGTGGTCCGGATGGATATCGGCTGCAAAAACTCGGCTGTAACCGCCCCGATGGTCGATACTCTCATTCTCGGTGAAAATGAATGGCAGTACCGTTGATGGCTCAAGAACGTAATGTTGTACGTTTTTTCTCTTGCCCTTCGTGAAAAATGGAGGAACCACGGCCCATTGGTACCGTTCAAAGTTCCTAATGGCAATTTGTTCCCACGACCTGAAGCAATCCAGTCGACGGCCTGGTTGCTTCTTGCGCCGTAAATCCAATTTCCGACGCTCTGCATCCTTTTTCCTGGCATGTCTTTGAAGTGGCAAGTCTGCATCACACACGGTTTCTTGCAGAAACAACTCAATGGTGTCCACCTTCCCGACGAGGACTAGGACCGCGAAGACTTTCTGATACGACTTAACTAAATCCTCTGTCGTACTTTTGTCGATTGTTTCAGCTCTACCGTGGCATATGCGATTGGCGTAAGACCTAATGGTGTCCTCTGTAAGATGTGGCAACCGTCTTCTGAGCTCCAGGCGAACTGAACTAGGATGAATCAGTCTGTCCAATTGACTCTTAGGCAGAAAGTCCTCTTTGTCTTGAGAGTTTTCACAGCTTGCCTCAAAGATTCGGTCTGCAAGATTGTCTTCGAGTTCATCGTCGTCCACTGGAAACCGTGGAACAAGGTTCTCGTTCTTCAATTCGTTATACCTCTGATGCCCGTGATCGGTAATCTCGCTGGGTTCTGGTTTAGACTTCGGCAGGTCCTGTGTGGGTGGCAGTCCTTCTCCCCTGATTGCGGCCAAAACTGTGGATGTGTCCGTGTTGGTTGATTCATTTCCCGTATTCAACTGAGGATCCTGTTCATCTGGTTAGCGAAAGCTCAAAGGAAGTGCGCAGTTGAAGATACACTAACAATCAAGTCTGACATGTCTTCATGTATGATGACCGGTAGATGGAGGTCCTCGCGGCCCTGGCCATGAAGACCAATCCCGGAACCAACATATCTGCTCGGGTCATAAAACAGTCCCGAACCAAGTTCACTTCTGTTTCTTTCCAAGTCTACGGAACTATAAGTTCGACGACTGCCTGGAAATGATTGTGTTCTCGATAGTGTCGGCATCTTTGCTGATAACCTGTTTTTGGTAACCTGTGCGGATTCCTGTACTGGGCCACTTCTGCAGGAGGTTAGCAAAATGCCACCATAGATACGACAATTGAAGTGAGAATGGGCCAAGGAGTTATATTCGACCCTTAATGGTTCAAGTGCTGGACATGAGACTTACTCAGGCGTGTCAATTCGTGATATCAGATCTGCGCCCAGTACCGGCTGATTGTATCTGACCGTGGCCATCCTGGGACGAATGAATGCCAGTAACAAAAGGAAGAAGATGATTCGAGATGGTGCAAGACGGCTGCAGGACTTTTGATGGACCCAGGGAAGGCCGAATCTGATTTCTTAAGAGATAAGGATCTTGTCGCAGCCGTACCAATGCAGGCCTCCAGGCTCCCGCAAATGAAAATAAATCCTCCAAGCCCCTTGGCTGAGCAACCAACTTCAGAGCCTTGCCAACCAAAGTAGAAAAATTCAGCCTGATTTTGAACATGGTAATGGGAAAAGGGGGCCAAAAGAAAAGTGTGCCTCATTTCCTGCTTTCAGCCCTAGCCTGATTATTCGCGGTGAGTAGGTGAAAGATGCGGTGTAGGTGGTGACACAAAATCAGCACAGCCCCGGTGGACCAATGAGAAACGGATGGCGAAGCATGCCCAGCAATGCGCCCGAGGCAGACTGCCCAACCGAGACTTCGGTCAACTGCGCATACTTAAGACATGCGACGTGGAAAGGGGGCCACCATCTCTCGGCGCACTGCCTCGAACACCTTGCAAGTCTGATCATATCTTACCACACCTGTTGACATGAATTTCAGACGGGGACAAGCCCCGGAAACAGGCGCCAAGTCGCAACATATGAGGAATGGTGGCACAGTCTGGTACATTTTGATATTGTGTGTTTTCTGCGGGCGGTTCCTTTTAAGGCATGCACCGCTCAAACTACCTAGCAGGCTCAATCGATACATGGCCACATCGTGTATGATGGCAACTCAATATCAGCAACGACACAAAGGCTCGACATGATATCTGTAGAGATACCTTATCAAGGTTAGGAACCACCAGCTTCTGATCAACTATTGTAGCAAACTTATTTGTATTTTTCTTTGGCACATCACCGATTTCATTGCACAAGTACCCGCCCCAAGCATCACCTCTCTCCGAGCACCGTTTCCATCGTCATTGATACCCCGACTGCTCGTGCTGATATTTTAGTGTCTCCTTTTTACTAACGTAGTACACATCAGCTACTGGTGATGAGGTATTAAAGTACGTCGATTCAGTTCTCTGACTTTCTCTTCTCCTTCCTTTTCGCTCCCTTTCGTCTTTCTGAAGGCCTCTTGTCCTTCATCGCCGTCTTATCAACCTTATCCTTACTTCCTTTCGACTTCTTACGCTTTTTCTCTACCTCTGATTCGGGTTGAGAAATCTCAGAGTTATCAGTTGCTCCCTGATCAAGCCCGGATTCCGATGATGAATCGGAATCACGACTAGAGTCACCTGAAGATGAAGTAGAGTCCGAGTCGGTATCCGAGTCAGAACAACGCACATTTTTCCCTCGAATCGAGCCGACGATTATTCAACTTAACGAGCCGCCGTCGACGCGAGATCGCCTTCTGCAGGCTAGATGAAGTCTTCTTGAGGCTGGCAAGAAGCAGAGGTTCCA